>CAJHQP010007319.1:0-32912 GCA_905132765.1 Moricandia arvensis
CAAAAAAAACCCTTTTAATTAACCAAAATGGGGACTAAAAAGAAACGAAAATCCTCAATCAATTACAGAATGACGGATACAAATTTGTAAATAAATAAAAGAGTTGAAGCAGTGTAGATAGTTGAGCGAAAGATAACTACTACTTCATCTAAAGAATGAATTATTTTTGTCAATAAGAAGTAGACATTCAGAAGAAGTCTGACATAGTCGTCTTTGAAAATAAACTCATCTGAATTGAATCGCCAAGACAAAGGTGTGGAAGGAATAATCATCATAGAGCCATGCTAGATTGGGGAGCGTTATGGATTTGTTGAGCTCTTCAGCCAATCACTCAACTTGGACGATTGTATCTCTTTTGGTTTGCACAAATCAAATTGTTCATTCACCTAAAACCAAAAACATTGATTCAATCAGATTTGAAATCAAAGATCGAGGAGTATAACGCTAGTTTTAAATCATGTTAGTGGTCCATAGGAAGAACTGAGGCAAGAGCAAGGCTTGCGGTGGTAGCCATGCTCAGAATCCGCCGTGAAAGTTATCTTTGTCGTCACTTCAATTGCATAGGGAAAGCTTGAGCAGCAATGGTCAAGTTCCTCTTTTTATACATCCTTCAAGTTTTATCTATTCATAATTTGACCTCAAAAGTATTAAACTTTCTTATAAGTCTTTTTGATTTCACCATAAACTTCAAATTATACACTTTAGCCCCTAGCAACAATTTTTCTATCAACAAAACTAAAAACTACACTTTATATATCCATAAAAATTAACAAATAAATAAATTTTTATTAAATATCAATATATATATATATATATGTGGATATCAAAATAACAAGAAAATATATATTTTCATATATTATATATGTTTTTACATATTAGAAAAATATGATCATTGTCCACGAAAACACATCCACAAATCTTAGTCTATGAAACCTCATCCACGAAACGTTAGTAATCTCATCTAGGAAACTATGTAATATTTAGAACTTTTTCCACCAAACTTATTCTTTCGTACGATAATGACATATATGAGATTAGGTGAGTTTGTTTAAAGGTCCATGTCCACACATTTTTTTGTATAAATGTTAATATATATTTTAAATGTCCATGTCCATAATCTTTTTGTATATATGTCCATGTCCACATCTTCTTGTACACATTTTTAATGTTCATGTACACATTTTGGGTTTTGGTTAAATTGAAAAAATATATATTCAGTCATGTTAAATGTGATTTTATTTAAATTAAGCTTCATTTCTTTCAAATATATATATATATATATATATATATATATACACTATGTTTGTTATTTGTTAACCATACTGTTTTGTAGTTGTTATGGATATAAGTTTATACGTATTAAATATTGTTTCAGATGTATAGTTTCACTGTTTCTCAGATATATGGTCTCAAGCTATCATTAATAGGAAAAACTCCTATTAAGTTTCTCATTAAATTTTTAATGCTATGATATATATATCAAAGAGTAAATAAATCATATGTATTAAATTAGTTTCTCCAAAATTTGTTAGTATCCCTAAGAGCATCTCCAAAAGACACTCTATAACTTCAAATATGAAGTTTTTGCTCTCCAAAAAAGAACTTCAAAACTTCAAATTTAAGTTTTGAGTAGTGAAACTTCAAATATAGAGTGTCACTACTCAAAACTTCAAATTTGAAATTTCATATTTTTTTTTACATTTTTGTCCTTACAATTACACATTCTAGTTATGATTCTTAAATATTTAAAAGTAAAATTAGACAACAAGAATATTACAAAACAAACTTAATAATTTTTATTTATTAATTCAGCGATAAAAGATACAAGATCAGTGGTAGAAGCCACAATTGAAATGGTTGAAAATGAAGATATCTGTTTTCAAAAAAAATTTAGCTCGTAATCTACAAATTAAAAACAAAGGGAGTCATTTCCTACTTCGAAATGCACTAGTTGATCACATATGAGAACATTACGTAAATAATTTTATGGAATAATATGGTATTTTTCTTGTAGTTTAATATTTAATTATGTATTTCTATTTCGACTTTTATATTTTAATGTAAGTTTTTATTAATTAATATTGTTGTAATATTTTTATATATGTGTTAGTTATTTATAAAAGTTGTATGAATTTATATTAGTTGTTACAAATATAAGGACCATAGTGTAAAATACAAATAATTTTGAAATTAGTTTTGAAGTTTTACTTTTGTAGATGAACACTTTGAAACTTCAAATATAGAGTTTGTGAAACATCAAAATATAGTCTTTTTTTAAATGTTCTTAGGAAGAGTCACTTTTATGTTTCTCTCTTCTTTTTACTCATTTTTTCCTTTTATCTCTCTTTTTATATTGCTAAGAGATTCACTTCAAATATATTGAATCGGGTGCTCTCATTGATTTAATTCAAGTATCCAAAACAAATTACACACTTCGTAACAATTCCACTTCTTAAAACTATACAGTATACACAATGGTTAAATTATTCTTCAACACCCTCTTTTCTTACTTTTTAAATTTCACATCATATTCTCTCTCCACATAATCATTAAACATTCATTCAACTTTCATATTTTACAATGGTTTTGTTTATAAAAAACTCAACACTCAACTACTTTTTATTTATGTTTTTGTTATGTAAATATATGTCGATAATAATTAACTATAAATAAAGAATAAACTTAACTAATTTTGAATTTTTTCTTTAAAATTATTAAAAATTTGATTTATTTCCCACAAAATATTATTAATATAAGAAAAGCATTGTTGGATGAGATTAATATTATAGTTAAAAATTATATGTCCAAATCACATAAATTAAATCTAAATTTATACATCACAAAATGATTTTTTGATATATAAATACTTTTTGATAATATATATACTATAATATTATTCATTTGAATAATTATGATGAATAAAATACTCACTGCGAACCCCATTTTTAGCTATTCAACTAGTTGAATTAATTCAACTCAAACGAATTCACATCCTCATTTCTCATTTTCAACATCACCAATGTTGACATTCAACAAATAATACGGGTCACAATTAACTTATAATATACTTTTGTGTTTTTGCTCACCACACTCTCTCTGTCACCATATCTAGATAACTAAAGTGCATTTTAATTAACAAAAATGAAGACTAAAAAGAAATGAAAATCCTCAATCAATTACAGAGTGATGGATACAAAGTTGTAAATAGATGGAAGAACTGAAGCATTGTAGATAGCTAATAAAAGATAGCTACTACTTCATCTAAAGAAAAAATTACAATTTTCAGTAAAAGTAGACATTTAGAAGAGGTCGGCAAAGTCTTCTTTGAAAATGAATAATCATCATAGAGTCATGCCGGGTTGGGAGCGCTATGGAGTTGTTGAGCTCTTCAGCCAATCACTCAACTTGGGTGATTGTATCTCTTTTGGTTCGCACAAGTCAAATTATTCATTCACCTGAAACAAAAAAAAAATATAGATTCAATCAAATTTGAAATCAAAGATCGAGGAGAGTAACAACGATTTTGAATCAGGTTAATGGGTCCTGAGGAAGAACTAAGGTGAGAGAAAGACTCGTAGTGCTTGGAATCCGCCGTGACGGCCGTCTTCGTTCTCGCTTCAGTCGCAGTTGCAGAAGGAAATTTTGAACAACAATGGTCAAGTTCCTCTTTTTATGCATCTGGTCCTTCAAGTTTGGACTACTCATAGTTTGACCCCAAAAGCCTTAAACTTTCTTTTAAGGCATTTTGATTTCGTCTTAAACTTCAAAGTAGACACTTTAGTTCCTACCAACAATTTCCCTATCAACAAAATTGAAAACTACACTGTATATGTCCATAAAAATTAACTAATACATAAAATTTTATTAAATAATATATATGGATATCAAAATAAAAAATATACATTTTATATATTATATATGTTCTTACATACTAGAAAAAAAAATATGATCCTTGTCTATGAAAACACATCTATGAATCTTAGGCTACGAAACCTCATCTACGAAACGTTAATAACCTCATCTAGGAAACTATGTAAGATTTAGAATTTTTGTCCACCAAACTCATTCTTTTTCACGATAATGACATATATGAGATTAGATGAGTTTGTATAAATGTCCATATCCATACATTTTTTGAATAAATGTTAATATATATTTTAATACGCATGTCAATAATTTTTTTTTTATATATGTTCATGTTTATCTTCTCGTACACATTTTTAATGTTTATGTCCACATTTTTTTGTATAAATATTACTATATGAAAATATATATCAAATTGTGTGTTAAAATATAATATTTTATATATAGTTTATTACAGTAATTAGATTGGAAAATCCTGACATGCAAGGTCAGTTTGTGGAGATTTTTTTCTACAATTTTGTATTGTTTCACTTTTTAGTTTCTAACTCTCAATTTGAATTTTAATTTTTGGTGTACCGTTTTTATTGTTTGTATGATTCAGTTCTGGAAACACTCATATAGGTTCAAACGGAGCGGATCATCTTCTTCCTCCGAGGTTGTCGCGATGGGCCGGTTCCCATGTAGCTGTCTAAACATTTACTCGAAGCCAGATATCCTTGCATTCCCCTGACATGTTCTTCGTGGTAACCCAGAGTTCGAGAGAGTAAGAACTTTGTGCTTCGAGAAGTCAATGCCCTGTCTTGTCAAAACTAATACACTCATTCCTCACTCGCCAGCTAGTTTGCGAAGACAAGTACCGGTAAGCTAACACTAACAAGTCCTTCTCTTTTTATTTCATTTTTGTATTTAATCACTAATTAATTAGTTCAACATCCCAGGTTCCTTTATGGAGGTAAAAGATGAACCTTCAATCCCCTCCCCCATTTCAAGCCAATACGATGTTGAACACTAAGGTGGGCCAGTTGACAACGCGAGTTGACAAAACTCCCATTCTGCAACCTCACCCTTCCATGCAACACCCATCCACACATCACCGTTTCATACACCACCATCTCACATAGAAACCATACCCACATCACCCATCCACACATCGCATGTCACACACCACCCATCCACACATCACTCGTCCACGTACCCATGTCCACGCAACACTTGTCCACACAACAAACGTCCATGCATCACCCATCCACGAATTACCCGTTCACGAATCCCAATTGGCCCCCGTATTCACAAGTACAACTACTCCGAACGAGTTATATGATGTTAAAGTTTTAATCTAATCAATTTTGACCTACATTTTGGTGTTGAGAAGCTTCTATCCACAAAGATTTTCTTGTTTGTATGCGTTGCCACCTATCGAGAACACAAGTATTAAACTCAATGTCTTTGCCTATCTCACCAACTAATAAAGTTTTAATCACAGCCTTAGGATTTAACAAAGATCTTTGAAATCTAATGGTCAAGAGAATGCACTATAATATATAAACCAAAAATGCAAAATAATTCAAACAACAAAACTAAGAAAAAATAAACTAAATTGAAATATAACTAGTTCCCGTTTTTGGAACACAAACAATTACCGTTTTCATTAAGGAAAAATTGTCCACAATCTATCGCTCGCACACAACAAAGTGTCTCACATGTAAGAAATGACTCTAAGTGTAAGGGAAAGTCAAAAAGTGACCCTGACAGTAATCAACTCTATTAGTCTATATTCCATGTGATTTTTTTATTTGGTTAATAGCAAAAAGTTCAACACCGATTTTGCTATATCTTTGTCTAATCGACCCTCTTCGGCAAAATTTTGGATTTTTGTGATTATGTACTTGACCGAGAGCCATGGTGGCTGATGTCCCATATTCTCATCAATTTTGGATGTTCCAGGTCTTGCTTACGCACCAAATGAATTGTAACTTAACCCATCGCATTTAAACATCTAATTAGATCTTGATCCGCGCGGTTGTCCGAGATTATTTATATTTATAATTATGTTTTAAACTTTAATTATACTTCTATGATTTGAAGATATTTTATAAACTTTGGTTATTTCCAGATTGTAAACTTTTGTTAATTTTTTTTGGATTTTGGTTTAGTTCAAATAACAATGTTAGGAACCCGATAAATTTACGAGTTCAATTCGAGTGCGTGGGTCTAAATATGGAATTATAATTTTTAGTCTTGATTCTGATTTAGGTAGTTATATTTTTATTACATTTTCTGGCTTTTATTTTTTGTAACTGAATTTATTTATATTTTAAATATATTTAGGAAATCGTTATATCTTAAGGTTATATACCAAATAAAAAACAATATGCTAAGTTTGTATATCTATTTGATGTATGTGAGATGTATATTCAACAGTTATGATCAGAGTATGCAAATATTATTTTAAATTTTCAATACTTTTATTTTATATAAAGATTAGATAGCTATATTTTTGGTAATAAGTTGTTATATATTGATGGTTATTGAATTTAACTATTAACATCTTTAATATGTTTATAAGAGGAATATATTTCATAATCATTTGCTTCAATTCACTCATGTAAAGTTAATAAAATCATGTAAGATACATAGTTATGAATTTTCTATGAAAATTGGTTTATTTTAAATATTAAGAGTTAAACATAAAATGTATATGTTTGTTTGATTCAAATAATAATTTGGTAAGAAATTAATTTTAGTTTATCTAGAAATACAACGCACACTTTTCTAATAAATTATTAACATATTGTCTGACTTGATATCTACTACAAACAAATGAATATATTAAATCACTTAAATTGTATCACAAATATAAATGATTTTATTTTAAAATACTTATTTAAAAGTGATACAAATATATGCAGTTCAGAATCAGTTATACGAAATGATTTTATTATTAATTATTTTACCATAAATTTAATAAAATAGTTAATTAGAAAAATTTGTGTCACTTAAATAATTGATATATTTTTATAGTTAAACTCACTTGTTTACATGATACAAAACTTACATCAGTAAGAAAATTGATGCTAATATAACTATATTTTTATTTAAAATCAACTTAAAATAAATATTTATATTTTATTTTGATTTGCATCAGTTAAAACGTTTGATCTAATATCGAACTAATTTTTATTAATAAATCATTTTACGTATGTATTATATATTATTATATAATTATAGAAAATAAAAACATTTTGATAAATATTGAAAAATTGATTAACTACAATCCCTTAACAATCACAACTACCTACAATCACAAATAAAACACAAATAAAACGGAAAAATCGCATAAAAAAACTTTGAAAATGACAATCACTGACACTTTAAATTTTAAACCTTTTTGACTATCACTTTAAACTTTTAAAGTGACAATTTTATCACAACAAACATTCAACTTGGCTAACTTGTACATCTAGTAAAAAGTTGACATGTACAGTAGGTAAATGTGATGATTTGTCAGTTTTTTCGAAAATAATAATTATTTAATTGATAAAATAAATAAAAATTAAATAAAAATCAGAAAATTAAATAAAAAATCAGATAACTAAAACAAAAAACTCAAAAATAAAAATAAAATTGAAAATAAATTAAAAATCATAAAATTTAAAAAATATTTCAAAAAATCAAAAAGATTAAATTAAAATACACAAAATAAAAATAGAAAATTAAAGAAAAAATCACAAAATTAAAAATTTTAAAAATCATAATATTCTCTTTAAAATTACAAGATTATTTATAAAAACAAATATATCATTTTTGACAATAAAAATTTCAAACATATCACTGATGATGATGGTGGTTTCTCACATAACGATAGTTTCATCGTTAGTTATCGGAAACGTCGTTATTGCCATATCTATCATTTAATGATGATGTCGGAAACTATCGTTAGATCAACGATGAAGCTATCATTAGGAATATGTCTAAAACTTCATTGATAATGATTATATAAGAAATCACCATCGTCATCAATGATATGTTTGAAATTGTTATTGTCAAAGATGATATATATATATATATATATATATTAAAAAATCTTGTAATTTAAAAGAGAATATTATGATTTTTTAATTTTTAATTTTGTGGTTTTTTTCTTTAATTTTTGTTTATTTTTCTAAATTTTTCTAATTTTTTCTATTTTAATTTAATCTTTTTGATTTTTTGAAATATTTTTTTAATTTTAAGATTTTTAATTTATTTTGAATTTTAATTTAGTTTTTAAATTTTAATTTTAGTTATTTGATTTTTTTATTTAATTTTCTGATTTTATATAATTTTTATTTATTTTATTAATTAAAGAATTATTATTTTCGGAAAAACTGACACATCATCACATTTACTTGCTGTACTTGTCAATTTTTTACTTGATATACAAGTTAGCCAAGTTGAAGGTTTGTTGTGATACAATTCTCACTTTGAAGGTTTGTTGTGATAGTCGAAAAAGTTCAAAGTTTAAAATGTTAGTGAGTGCCACTTTCAAAATTTTTTATGCGATTTTCCCCAAATAAAACAACCCACTTGAACTAATAAATTAAAGAAGTAGGCTGAATTATCCCAAGTACACAATGTGGTTACGATTTTTGTGGGGTTTTTGTAGCTTTTATTTAAAGTTATTAGGTAAATACAATAGTATATTTAACATTTACAAAATAATGGTTTAAATAAGAAAATCACATGTAAAAGAAGTTATAACTTTTTCAATAGGTCCAAGTTAAAAAAAAACATGTCATGGGAGAATCAAATAAGATCCTAAATTAATGATTAAATAAATAGATGTGTAATCTGCTGTGTTCCACTTAGTTATTTCCATTTCTACAATTAATATTTAGAAAACACGTATGTGTGAAAAGACTCAACTTGTCCTCCAACTGTGTGAATTTATCGATTGGGCTTTAGTTAGGATAATGGGTTGGTTAAAAATTTTGAATTTTGAATAAATGTAACCGATGTGTCTTTTTAATTAGGGTAAATTACGTAAGTCTCATTTCTCATTTATCTCCCCTTTTATCTTTTTTCTTATCGAAACAAGGAGAGAACTTTGGGAAACTTTTTACGGCGACACAGTAAGAACAGAATGGCGAGTGTAAACGAAGAATTCGGAGAGAGAAGAAGAAGATAACAATGGCGAGGCGACGGAGTTGGCGTGGTAAAGAGGCTGTCGACGGTGAGTTGTTGAGAACTCGTTTTTTTCTTTGGATCTGGATCCTTGACATATATTTTATTGAATCACTCATTCAATATTTTTAATCATGTTACAAATCAATATCTCACTGGGATTAGGTTAGCTTATAATTCAAGTTATTGTCAAGCTTATGTCAACTTTTTTGATTAAATGGAATGTAGATGACGAGTTAACTCAGAAAGCTATGGTTGGATGAGACCGCGGATGTACGCCGGATTGAAAGCCAAGATTTCTTGTCTCCTCCAATCCGTCTCAAAGTTAACTTGTCTCCTTCTCGCCGTGGTGTCCATGCTCGAGATCTTGTTGTGGCTGCTGGAACCGTCATCGCTTCAATCGCAGATCGAAGAGAAAGCTTGATAGAAGTAACAATGGTGAACTTTTGATTATTTAGAACATTTGGTCCTCCAACTCTTTCTTATTCTCAAATTTATCTCAAACTTTGAATCTATTCAAGTTTCTTCACAGTTACCTCCAAGACTTTTAATTGTACAATCTAGACCAACGAATATTTCGATTTGCATCATTGGTTCATGCTATTTCTTTTAATTTGTTTATGCCCCAAATGTCTCTAATGTGCAAATAAATTCTTTTGATTCTTGTGTACCATTAAAATCATGAGATATCTCTAAACAAGTCCTGAAATAACTTAAATGAACAAATAACAAAATGTTAGAATTCATTAAAATCATGAGATAACACTTAACTTGTGTACCATGTACATGTAAAATGATGCAGATGTGGAATATTGTACATTTGGATACATAGTGTACACATGTACACTTTATTGATAGTGTCCACATGTACACTCTGATGGGTGCATCGTGGGAGGTGGACATATTTCTTAAAATATACCAGTGGTTCATCAAGAAGGAGATTGTACATTCGGATACATCTAGTACACATATACATTCTGATATAGTTGTCCACGGGAAACTATGTAAGGTGGATGTACACCTAGCTTGGCTCGACCTGTACATCGACTTACAAAAACAACGTGTACACCGATTACAAAAATTTACATGGATCTTTTTACAAATATCCAATTTACATATCACATTCCAACCAATCAACAATTTGTGTAATTCAGAAAGACATGTATTTGCATTCAAAATTACAAATTTTTACATTTTCAACATGCGACCTAGCGCAAGAACAACCAAATAAGTCATTGTGTACAACTTATTCTCAGATATTGGTTCATTTTGAACGTACACGTGTACAACTTCTTCACATATATTGGTTCATTTTGAATGTATACGTGTACATGTATATACGTCTCTATTCAAAACAACAAATTTGTCTAAACAATTTTTGTTTGAACTATCCTTGCGTTTGATTTTAACAATTTGGTTCATGGTGGATAATGGGTCTTTTGCATTATCTTCGTCGACGTTTACGTCTACGCCGTCGTTTATGTCAAAGTTGTCAACATCTGCGTTGTTTACGTCGTCGTACCATTACACCATCATTGGAAATGCACCTTGACATATCTCGAAAGATAGATCAAGTAACAGAGATAATGATTTAATAAATGTTTTTTTTTGAAAAAAAACAACCTGTTGTCTGCAACAGTAATAAGAGGAGATTTCGTCCAACTTTGTAAAAAAAAACCGTAGTTAATGTCAAAAAAAGAAAGAAGATGAAGACATGTGACTTTAGAAAAGTTAAATGAATATAGACCGTAAATAACAAAGGTGAAAAAGAAAATCCAATGGTTAGGATAAGAGACAGATATATATATATATATATCTTGTCAAAGGAATGAGATTGCATCTGGGCCATTGATGTAAAAGATAGATGAACGGTGGGGGTTGATTCCCGCTCATAATGTAGTTTAGTTAGCGAAATGGTAGTTACCATCCAACGAGAAACTTTTGACAAAAAGGAAGATGTTAGGAAAAAGTGTCTTGGTAGCAACAACTTCCTTATTGTGTTAATAAAAACTTACCAGAGCTCCCTCTATCACATAATACGCCGTCCACACCTATCACTCTCACCACATGCTGAAGACCACGACAAGATCCAACCAGCCAACAACCACTTCCAGACCCCACTGCATCCGCACTTACAGCCCACCAGCGAGCTCCTAACCACAGGGTGGGCTGTGAAGGATGCCGTCCGTGGACCCCTCGGTATGTACCATCAGCTTGATTCACTAACACAAGCTCTCCTTTTCCTCCAAAGAGGCCAACTGAACCTTGCTCCTTTTGTATTTGAGAGCACACCTCTTCCAAGGTTGGGAGCTTCTCAGCTCTAAGCAAATGCTTAATTAGGTCATTGTAGCCGCGGTTCAAGGTGAGAAGTAAAGCAAACACCTTGTCTTGTTCACGCCGGTCATTCAAGACATTAGGATCCACGGTACATGGCCTCAGCATCTCCAACTCAGCCCATAAGGCTCTAAACTTGCCAAAATGCTGATTAAAATCCATGTCTTCTTGATGGAGCGAGTTAATAGTCCTCTTGACTTCAAATACTCTGCTCAAGTTTGATATGTTCCCATACACCTTCTGGAGAGTGTTCCACAACTCTTTGGAAGTTTCACAGTAGGAGTAAGCTTCCAAGATTGATGTCTCAAGGCTGTTTTGTATGATAGACAACACCATGAGATCCTCCTGACCCCATTTGTCCTTGCCAGCCAGCACCACTTCAGTACCATCCTCTCCTAGGATGGTCTTCTTTGATGGTTTGTCTTCTGTCACATACGACCAGAGACCTCGTCCTCCCAAGGCTGTCTTGAGAAGCCTTGACCATAAAAGATAGTTAGCTCCCTTGAGAGTAACTGGAATGTTTACTTTGGTATTTTCCATTTTTGGCAATTTCTGGAGCTGGAAATGAAGAACAGGTGAAGAACAAGATGAACTTTGCCAAAAATAGAAAAGAAAACTCAGAGATTTGCGGAAGTTAGGTAAAAGAATGAAGAAGAATAGGTCTCAAGAGCATAAGTGCTCTGATACCATGTAAGATTGAGAGAATTGTAGAGAGTTTATGTGAGTTTAATGAAGAACACAGCAAGAACATGAGAGAGAGAGATATTTCGTGAGAGAATAGAGAGAGAGAACCAGAATAAAGAGGAACTGATTTCCTTGCTCATTTAGTTGGTCCAAGAGTTACACAAATAGACACAAGAGAAGACAATAAGAAATGAATAAACAAATTAACTCTGGATGGTCTTTGGTATGGGTCAGGGCACGTTCAGCTTGGACAAAAAGGGACAGCTCCCTTCTCTCTCTCTTCCTTGGCCAAACATGTGACTTTGGTTTGTCACCACACTCCAACGGCTCCAGCCACGTGTTTCCCCTTATTTAATCTATTCAGAGCCTAAGGAGACCAGAAGAAGTTATTTAAATTTGTCCTCAACCCTAACTTGCCTTCCAAGCCACTCTTAGGTCAAGTTGTAGGGAAAGACTTGCCTCCCAAGCTAACTTGAACTTCTGCCTTTTCCCTATTTATTCTTGCTTCATTTCAACATCAAAGGTTTAGCTGAGCTATTAGCAATATGACAAGTACCTTTAGGAATAGAACAAGCAATACTTTGGCGGTTCATTTCTAATGTCCTACCAGTTCTATCAGTCCTAAGATCAATCACATTCTCTAGCTTACTAGCAACTATTGAAGCACCAAGATAATACCCATTAAGGTTACCAAAGGTGTTACCATTCTCCTTGAGCATTTTGATGAGGGCTTCAATGTCAGACCTCCGGATGTAGTCTTGATCATTGTTCCTGCTGGTACCACCCGTGTAGGCAACAAGGGACTTTCCTTCACTTGCCTCCCTCTTATCACCATCGGTTGTCTTGCTTGAGCTTGCAACAGTTGACCCTTCCGAGATGTGAGCTCTAGCTTCCCTCTCCTTCATGAACTTGGCCGGCTTGAGATGTGGGTGGAGGATCCAGCACTGACTCTTCTTGTGGCCGTGCTTCTTGCAATGATCACAGTTACCATTGAACCTCCGGTCTTCATACTTGTTGAACGCAGCTTTGTTTGCCATTGGTGTTTCAATCTGATCAGTTTGCGCAGCTTGGTTAGCCAAGGTAAGCTCCCCCTTACCTCCAAACAACCCAATAGAGCCTTGCTCCTTTTGTATCTGAGCACACACATCTTCTAGAGATGGAAGCTTCTCAGCTCTCAGGATATGCTTGATGAGGCTGTTGTAGGCAGGGTTTAGAGTGAGCAGGAGCCCAAAGACCTTATCTTGATCACGGCTTTCATTCAACTCATCAGCATCAACCGTGCTTGCTCTCAGCATCTCTAACTCGGACCAGAGAGCTTGGAACCTTCCAAGATGCTTAGTGAACTCCATATCTTCTTGTAGCAACCCGTTGATTGCTCTCTTCACCTCAAACACACGGCTCAAGTTTGAGATGTTTCCATACACCTTCTTCAAGGTATCCCATAGATCCTTTGAGGTTTCACAGTAGCTATAAGCTTCCATGATAGGAGTCTCAAGAGATCCTTGAAGAAGTATCATCACCATCATGTCTTCTTGCTGCCATTTCTCCACCTCACTTGTGGCACTTGCAGCTTCACCTTCTTGAGTAATGAGCTTAGGAGCTTCACCGGATGTGATATGCCCCCATAAGCCCTTACTTCCCACAGCAGTCTTCACCAAACGAGACCACAACAGATAGTTACTCCCCTTTAGAGTAACCGGAACCTTCATTCTAACACTATCCATCTACAACCAGCTTGACTTCAAAATCTTGGAAATGAGTGGATCTATACCTTAGAACACGGATGAACCCAAAAACGAGAGGAAAGGTTGAGTCTTTGAAGGTAAGAACGTGAAAGACTCAAGCTTTTACACCACACAAGCTTCAAACTTCAGTCTTCTACTCGGATCTTCAAAGAACAACCTTAGATCTTCAAAAAGCTTCAACCTTGATCTTCTTCAACTCGATGAACACCAACCCAGATCGTGATGAACCTGGCTCTGATACCATAAGATCTTTTAAGATCTTAGACGAATAAGTAACAAGAACAAGACTAGAAAGAGATTTGATGAAAGAAAGACTCGGTTTAGACTAAGAACTAAGAAGATTAATGAAAGACTATGAAGAACATTATGAGACTCGAAAGTTTAGAGAGAACTGTATGATTTATTCATCCTCAAGGGGTTCTTTTATATAGAGAGAGCTACAAGGGTTTTCAGAAAGTAAAGCAAGGAAAGGTGTGGCTCAGATTAACCAGGGGCGCGCTTATTTGAAAAGGAGGCTTCCTGGCCAAGTAAATGGCATCAGCATCTTTGATAAGATGCTGATCCTTTCCAGCCTTGTGCCAGCCTGTCCACACGGAGAGCTTCTTCCTTTCCAACGGTTGGATAAGTTTACCTTGTCGCAGAATCACCTTGAGTCACTTTGGTTTCACCCGGAAGGTAAAAACTGGACGAATGCTTTTGGTCGACCTTGTACGGCCTGTACGGCCTTGTACGGCCTTGTACGGCCTGTACGGCCTTGTACGGACAAGGTCGACCCAAACCCTTCTTCTCTCTTCTTCCTAATCAACCCCAAGATAGATGCCTCAACTTAACACAGTGTGGCTCAAGCTCTTGCACGGACGGTGAGGAGTGGGTGCACTGAACCGCCACTTGAATCCCCCACTTGAAAGACTTCTCTCGGATCATGAAACCCATTCACACTCCCCCTCAAGCTTGGAACTGAGAATTGGTGAAGGACCAAGCTTGCAAGGTTGCAATGAGCTCTAGATGGCTTCACTGATCCGGCTGGTGAGGAGTGTACACACACTTGAATCCCCCACTTGATAAGACAGTACTCGGCTCCTTGAAGCTTCATCAACCAGGTACATGCACACATGCTATGGGCTGATTCATAGCTTCCCAACTGGAAGGTAACTGTTCTAACTCCATGTAGAAGCTGATCCATAGCTTCCCAACCAGAAGGTAACTGTTCTAACTCCCACGCCTTGGTCTGATTCATAGCATTCCAATCAGCTTGCCTCTCCACCTGATCTTCATGTCAAGTAGTCTTTGATGGCCATCTGTTCTAACACCAAGTTGTTGCTGTCCTGTTGTGGCTTCTTTGAACCGGTTTATGATGCAAGTGTTATTGAAATAAATAAAGAGATGACCAGAAGAAGAAGATGGTTGATGATCCAAGGATAAGTTCATCAAGAGAAGCCAATCTGGTTCTGTTTGTACAGACTTGGATCACAAGCAATCTACTATGACCTAACATGCCTTGGGAGGCAAGGTACTGATGGGAACACGATCTGAGGGTCTCCAGAAGCTAAGTAAACCGTTGGTAGAGCGTTTGACCAGATTCAAATTCAAATATGGAAGAAAGTCACATGTTAAGCTTAAGGGGGAGCTGTTGCTGGCCTGTCACTTTCACTCATCAGACCTGGTCACTATCTCTATCCTGTCCCTTTCTCCTCCTCTGGACGTGCCTCCCCTTGGCTGTATCCCATTTGGCCTCTTCTCATCCCTACAAAATTATTTGTTTATATTTCCTTGTTTTAGTAATTGTTTATTGTAAGTGATTGTCTATTTAAAGACCTTCACCCTCTCTTGTAACACTTACCAGAATCAATAGACAAGTTTCTCTCTCTCTAAGCTCGTGTCTCTCTCTCTCTCTTGCTTGTGTCTAAACAATATTCACAATGTAAGGAGTTACGCATTAGGGTTTAGAGGCTGCCTTAACTCTATCTCTCTTAATGCAGCCTAATACTTGTCAAACTCACTCTAAATCTTCTTTATATTCTCTTAATCTCTAGATTACTGATTCTAAAATCCTCTTCATCTTAAGTACACAAACTCTAAGTGTTGTGTTACTTCTCAAGGATTAGATTCATACTAGAGAGTTTCTGCTTCACAAAACCAGTTTACTGTCTAGGATTCTTGGTTATATAGTAAGCTGTGTATGAGGATTCAATCACAAGTTGGTTGTCTCTTCCCTTAAATGGTGAGTTCCTGTTGTATGGTTGAATAAGATTCAGTTACAAGTTAACTGAATACTCTCTTGACATGAGACAAACACTCATGAATTCCAACAAGTGTGAACTCCACAGCTTGCATACTCCACTTTTGATCTGAGGTTAGGCAGTGGACGACTTGGACCTTCAGGGTTGCTTATCATTACCCCTCCTCCTTGGTAAGTGAGCAATACTGCGCTTAAGTCAACTGATCGACCCTTGGTCTCTGCTCCAATGCCTTAAACCAACAGTCTTCATTTCAATCCATGAGAAGTTCCAGCCTGGTGGATGGCTGATCAAACACTGGTCTGCCTCTCCATCAATACTCCTTCCAGAAGCATCTTCAAAGCTCAGCCATATTCTATTTCAACCATGACTTACTACCATCTGGACTTCTCACCAACAATCTCTCCATGGTCAGGAATATACATCACGTGTAGGCTCTGGATTAACAGGAATATACATCATGTGTAGGCTCTGATCAACATGGGCAATGCCTTCTCTTCATGGTCAGGAATGTACATCATGTGTAGGCTTTGGATTAACAGGAATATACACCATGTGTAGGCTCTGAACAGCATGGGAAATGTCTTCTTCATTCTTTGTCTCTCTCTCTTTGTTTTGGTTCGATGATGGACAGCACTTGTGTTCCTGAAACACCACTCAAACTCCAGCAGACATCGTACCACACATATCCTCAGGTTATTCAACTCAACAGAACACACAACCAGTCATTATCACACTCAATATCAAGAAGGAACAGTGATAGCTTACAGTCAAGGAACCAGATTGATTCCTTGAATCTCCAATGGCATAAAGGTCATCACTTTTCTGGATCTGAGAGTCTGGATCGTTACCCACCTCCTTCTCCTTCAGTCTAGGACCACCTTCTTGTATCTCTATCTCAAAAGGCCCCTCCTTTCTTCATATTATCAGCTCGCCCTTCTGGATGATCTTCTTTGGAACCCGGATGAACATGACTCTTAAACAAGATGGATCTGGTTAAGGTTCATGACGCCTCTCCATCCACCTTTTGTTTCAACGAGTCTCCTTCATCTAGTACAGACAGGAATGGCTGAGAGACAAGGAGAACACTCCACGGATTCAAGCTTCTTCGTCTTCCAGAAACAGATCTCGGATGGATCTGTCTTCAAGGTTTGGTTTTGAGATGAGAGAGAGTGTGAGGTTTGCGGAAGCTTTAGCTCAGGTTCTGATGAACCAGACTCTGATACCATGTTAGATTTTCAGAGATCTAGGTCGTGTGTGATGAACAAACCCTTTAGGGACAGAGAGAACTCGAAATGAAGAAGAGACTAGATCTGGCTTCTGCTTGTGTTAGCTTGAACCAGAAACAGAGATTAATAGAGAATGAGAGAGATTCGTGAGAGAGTAAGGAACCAGAGATCAAGAGACTCAAGAACAAGTTTATTTCAGGAAGAGGAGAGGGGAAATCCCCCTTACTCCCTTCTCTTCTGCTTATTGTTTACAATCGACAGAGATGGCCTTTTGTAGACAAAACAGGTAGAAAAATAATAAACCTAGATCCTATGGATAAAAACACTTGAAGAAGAATGAACGGCTGTGATGATCTCTGGATGGATGGCAATCTGTGTAGTGAAGGATAATTGGTGGAGAGGAGAAGTGTATCTGGACCAGAAGCAGTCTCCATTCAGTATTAGAAATACTTGGCCCTTATTGCAGCTCGCCTTGGTATGTCTTATTGACCAAGCAATGTAGTTGAGACATGTATTCGACTATATCATAGTGTAGTTGAGCCATGTAGTCGACTACATCACAGGACTATGTCAACTGATGTGTCTTCCTTGCACCTTGACCAAGCAATGTAGTTGAGACATGTAGTCGACTATATCATAGTGTAGTTGAGCCATGTAGTCGACTACATCACAGGACTATGTCAATGGATGTGTCTTCCTTGCACCTTCCTTGTTACTGCCAAAGGCATCTTCCACTCCAAATCACACAGAATCATTTCTTGCCTTCTTGCTTTGCACATTTGCCTAACTTTGCACTGTAGACCATCTTCATCATTTAGCCTCAGATGTTCATTTCTTCTCTTCAAGTTAACAGGTGGAAAGGATCTTGAGGTATCTAAGGGAATCTCCAGGCCAGGGTGTATGGATGGGATGCAACAAGAGCACAAAAATTGTGGGATATTGTGATGCAGATTGGGCTGGTGATAGAGTAGACAGGAGGTCTACAACAGGCTATTGTACTTTCATTGGAGGCAACCTAGTCACTTGGAAGAGCAAGAAGCAAAAGGTTGTATCATGTTCAAGTGCTGAGGCAGAGTATAGAGCAATGAGGAAGCTTACAAGTGAGCTCATCTGGATCAGGAACCTGCTTAGAGACTTGGGCATAGAGACAACATCACCAATCAAAATGCATTGTGATAATCAGGCAGCTATCCATATAGCTTAAAACTCTGTGTTTCATGAGAGGACAAAGCACATTGAGGTGGATTGTCACAAAGTGAGACAAGCTGTGGAGAACCATATCATATTACCTTGCTACACAAGGAGTGAAGATCAGCTAGCAGATATATTCACCAAGGGAGCAAGCACCAAAGTTTATGAGTCCATCCATCCAAGGTTGGGACTCATAGACTTGTCCAGATCATGATCCTCTTAGCCATGAAGCATCTACTCTTTTTCCTTTGTGTGTTTTTATCCCATTGGGTTTTGCACACAAAGGTTTTAATGAGGGATGTCTTCATGGAATCCAAGCTTAACAATGCTGTATGGCTAAGCTTGAGGGGGAGTATTGACAAAGGAAATAAATAGAAAAGGAGAAGAGAGGATCTGGAATCTCTTGAAGAAGAAGCAACAAATCCGAGCAGACTTGGAATGCAAGTATGTCCGTACAACACTTGCCTCCCAAGTCACCCAAGCTTAACCTAACGTGTCTTCAGAGTCAAGGCAAGTTTAAACTCACCTTGGTCGACATCAGAAAGAGGAGAAGACCGTTGGAGATATTATGGGAACAAGAGGAATGAATAAAATAAGGAGAAGTCACATGTTCCACTTCTGCTCTCTGCTCCAGCTGTGAGGACAAGTCACTTTCAGTGCCTTGAGCAGAACACAGCAGAACATTTGTTTATTATTTCTCTTGTTTCTGTCTTAGGCATCTTTCCTTTATATATTTGTATCCTCACACTTATTCTAATCAAGGAAAAGAGTTCCTTCTCTCTCTTTCTTTCTTGCATACGAAATTCACTCTCTCTCTCTCTCTCTCTCTCTCTCTCTCTTGGATTCAAACTCATCTTTCTCTCTGTTCTTGAGCTTGTTCTTCACTGTTCTTCATTTACTTTCATAACAAAGGTTTAATACTGATGAAACAAAAAGAAACAAGAGAGAACGAGAACTTCCCAAACCAAAGTTGCTCTGATACCACTTGATGCGTCCCTAGGATGCTCTTTGGTTGATGGGGGTGGATAAATCCTTGCAAGAACGAATCAGGGACTCAAGTTCTTCAAGGTTGTGGATCGATTGGTGACACTAGAGGGATGAGAGGACTCTTGATACTCTTAGATAAATAACTCGGATGTGACACACCAAGTAAACACCCTTAGGTCTCTGGATATTACACACCAGAACTCGACAACTTCTAGAGAGAGAGAGCCGTCAAGAGAGAAAAGAAACTTGTTGATTGATAATTGCTTGAGTACCATAGGGTTAGGAGAACCCTTTAAATAAAAGGAAACCAGAGAACAGGCTCTCTAGGGTTTTGAAAATAATAAAAAGGAAAAACTATTGTTTAAAATAAACATAAGCTTTAAAATGTAAACTTCTGCTAATCTTGGTCCGAGATAGAGCCTAAGTGATGTGTAAGACAAGTTGTAGCCTCGTTAAAAAACCTTCCTCCGGAAAACCTCGTGGGACAAAACCAAAAGCAAGGAAAAGAGCACGCACCAAATGTCTTGCCTAGACACTAACTCAGCTTGATGTAGAGATGGCTTGAATGGTGATCAAGACATCTCGGATCAAACCTTGTCCAGGACTTTGTTCTTGTTGTGGATGTGAAGTGAGTAATCCAACAACATTCTCCTTAAGTTTCTTGACTCTGGAACGAGTCATGGGAGCTTCTGGAATGGCTAGAGCATCATCATTAGGCTGTTGGTGCATCGTGGCTTCATGTGGCTCATCTAGACTCTCCTTGTTCTTCTTAGTGATCCGGTCCATGATCACATCATCCCCTCCCTCTTGAAAAGGATTTGTCCTCAAATCTGGTTCATCTGCAGCAAAAGGGGACAAGTCAGTGACATTGAAGCTATTGGATACATCGTATTTACCTTGGAGATCAAGCTTGTAGGCATTGTCATTGATCTTGTGGATGATCTCGAAAGGTCCATCAACCCTTGGCATCAGCTTGGAATTCCTCTCGTTGGGGAACATGTCCTTCCTCAGGTGCACCCAAACCTGGTCACCGACTTCAAAGATCCTCACACGCCTTCCCTTGTTGGCTTGCTTCTCATAAAGCTTGGTTTTCTGCTCAATGTTTTGTCTAGCCTTCTCATGGATTTGTTGGACCATCTCTGCTTTCTTCTTACCGTCTAAACTGATCATTTCACACTCAGGTAAAGGCACTAGATCCAAAGGAGAGGTGGGATTGAACCCATAAACAATTTCAAAAGGTGAATACTTAGAAGCAGAATGCATGGCATGATTGTATGCAAATTCACAGTGTGGTAAGTATTCTTCCCAAGTTCTTAAGTTCTTTCTAATGAATGCACGCAGGAGTGTTCCTAGAGTTCTATTAACTACTTTAGTTTGTCCATCAGTTTGTGGATGACATGTAGTAGAAAACAACAGTTTAGTGCCTAGCTTAGACCAAAGAGTCTTCCAAAAGTAGCTAAGAAACTTAGTGTCCCTATCAGAAACTATAGTCCTAGGCATGCCATGTAAACGAACAACTTCTTTAAAGAACAGGTTAGCAACGTGCAATGCATCATCAGTCTTATGACATGCTATGAAATGTGCCATCTTAGAGAACCTATCAACAACAACAAAGATTGAACCTTTCCTGTTCTAGTCCTAGGTAATCCAACAATAAGTCCATGGAAATGTCATTTCAGGGATGGTGTGGAATGGGTAAAGGAGTATACAGACCCTGGGATTGGACTTGGGACTTGGCATGCTTGCAAGTAGCACACCTCCCACAGATTCTCTCCACATCTCTCTTCATGTGCGGCTAATAGAAGTGACCCTGAAAAACTTTTAAGGTCTTGGCAATCCCAAAGTGTCCCATTAGACTGCCCCCATGGGATTCCCTGACAAAGAGATCTCAAAGAGCAGTTAGGCACACACAATCTATTGTCATAAAACAAGAAACCTTCTTGTCTAAAGTAATGCCCTGCAGCAAAC
Organism: Moricandia arvensis; assembly: GCA_905132765.1. NCBI lineage: Eukaryota > Viridiplantae > Streptophyta > Magnoliopsida > Brassicales > Brassicaceae > Moricandia > Moricandia arvensis. The sequence continues at coordinate 21,403 of CAJHQP010007319.1, forward strand.
TTCTCACAAGAAGCATAAGCTTCCTTGAAATCATGGTCAGTATCATACATATCTTTTATCTGCTCAAACCCAAGTAACTTAGCATCTAAAGTGGTCAAGAGAACATACCTCCGAGATAGTGCATCAGCAACTATGTTCTCCTTACCTTGTTTATACTTGATCACGTATGGGAAGGTCTCTATGAACTCAACCCATCTTGTGTGTCTCTTGCTAAGCTTACTCTGCCCTTTTAGATACTTTAGGGACTCATGATCAGTGTGGATGACAAACTCCTTGGGCCGTAGGTAATGCTGCCATGTTTGCAAGTCCCTCACCAAGGCATAGAGTTCCTTGTCATAGGTTGCATAGTTGAGAGTGGCTCCTCCAAGCTTCTCACTGAAGTAGGCAATGGGTTTCCTATCCTGCATTAATACAGCACCAATTCCAATTCCTGAGGCATCACATTCTATTTCAAAAGTTTTAGTAAAGTCAGGAAGCATAAGAAGAGGTGATTGAGTAAGCTTCTCTTTTAGGCATTGGAATGCCTTCTCTTGTGCTTCTCCCCACTTGAATCCGACATCCTTCTTTATCACTTCAGTCAAAGGGGCTGCAATGGTGCTAAAGTCTCTCACAAAACGCCTATAGAACGCAGCAAGCCCATGGAAACTCCTCACTTCTCCTACTGTGGTTGGACTCGGCCAGTCTTTGATGGCTTTGATTTTCTCCTAATCGACCTTAACTCCATCTGCACTCACAACAAAGCCTAGGAAAACCAAGTTATCCGTGCAAAAGGTGCATTTCTTCAAGTTGGCATAAAGTTTTTCATTCCTTAAAACATTCAGGACAGCCCTAAGATGTTCTAGATGCTCTTCTAAGTTCTTGCTATATACTAAGATGTCATCAAAGTATACAACAACAGAGATGCCTATGAATGATCTAAGAACATGATTCATTAATCTCATGAATGTACTAGGTGCATTGGTTAATCCAAATGGCATAACTAACCACTCATATTGTTAACTTGAAGAGAAGAAATGAACATCTGAAGCTAAATGGTGAGGATGGTCTAAAGTGCAAAGTTAGGGCAAAACCTCTGGAAATGTTTATCAAGACTTAAGGAGTATCCAGAGGCTTGTCTAGAGTCAGAAAGAAGTCCAAGAAGGGCTTATACTGAAGTAGGAAGGCAATGGAGGAGTTTGGCAAAGTTTGGAAGAGAATGGTTGATGTGCAAAGTTCGGGTCGTCTGTACTGTACGGCCGTACGGACTGTACAGACCGTACGGACATGGTCGACCCGGAATGTACTTTTCTCAAACTTTCAAGCCATTTTAGGCTTGTGCAAAATCCGGGACCAAAGTGTACGTCCAAGGTGTCCGTACAAACCCCTTTGGAGAAGACTTGGGTCTCAAGGCAAGGATATGGGCGAGTATGGTTATCCAAGGGAGAAAGATCCTTTTGGCATCGTCAAGATGCCTTAGGAAGCAACTAGGAAGGTGCCTTTCCCAGCTCATACTCGCAGCCACTCCTATCCACACATTCAGTCCACAAGCCAGCACAAGACAGGCTGTCTCTTGACCAAGGCGAGCTGCAATAAGGGCCAAGTATTTCAAATACTGAATGGAGAGTGCTTTTGGTCCAGATTCACTTCTCCTCTCCTCCAATCATCCTATTCTACACGGACTGCCTTCCATCCAGAGATCATCCTAGCCGTTCATCCTTCTTCAAGTGTTTCTATCCATAGGATCTAGGTTTATTAATCTGCTACTTGTATTGCCTATATAAAGCCATAAGTGGCGATTGTAAACCCTAAGGGAGTAAGAGGGATTTCCCCTCTCCACTTCTATAAACAAAAGCTTAGTGTTCTTGAATCAGTCTCTCTTAATCTATCTCTTTCTTAGTCTCTCTAATCTCTCTAAACTCTCCTAATCTTTGTTTCTGGTTCAAGTAAACACTAAGTGAACCAGATCCACTCTCTTCACCATTTCGTGTTCTCTCTGTCCCTAAAGGGTTTGTTCATCTTGTTCTTCACACACACGAGTCCATACTCTGAAAATCTAACACATATAATCCATGTTTAGTTTTAAATGCAGTCTTCCATTCATCTCCTTCTTTCATCCTAATCTGATGATATCCACTTTTTAAATCTATCTTAGAAAAGATGCAAGAACCATGCAATTCATCAAGCATATCATCAAGTCTAGGTATAGGGTGGCGATACTTCACTGTGAAGTTGTTGATTGATCTAAATCAACACACATACGCCATGTACCATCCTTCTTAGGCACTAGGAGCACTGGTGCAGCACATGGGCTCAAACTCTCTCGGATATAGACCTTCTCCATGAGTTCCTCTACTTGTCTTTGCAACTCCTTGGTCTCAACCGGGTTGGTTCTGTATGCTGGACGGTTTGGAAGTGTAGATCCTGGAACAAAGTCTATCTGATGCTCAATCTCTCTCAAAGGAGGTAACCCAATGGGATTGTCCTCTGGAAATACATCTTGGAACTCCTGCAAAAGAGAAACCATTTCACTCGGGTACACCGGTGTAGAATCTGTTAAGTTCAAAAGAGCTTCTTTATACACAAGTAAGATAGCAGATTGTTTAGAGTAAAGAGTTCTTTTGATATCACCTATGTTAGCATAGAAGTTTGGCTGCTTAGTTCCAGCCTGTTTTAGATCAATCTCCTTCTTCTTTTGGAATTGAATCTGATCTTGTTGAACTTCCTTAGGTGTCAAGGGAACCAGGACAGTCTTGCGACCCTTGAACTCCAAGGAGTGCTTGTTGGTGAAGCCATCATGGATAACTCGGCGATCAGATTTCCAAGGTCTCCCAAGAAGTATGTGACCAGCTTCCATAGGCAACACATCACACAAGACTTCATCTTCATATCTTCCTATGGCTAAAGGAATGAGCACTTGACTTGAAACCTTCTTGGTCTACATTCAGCCATTGTAGCCGGTAAGGTTTGGGATGCTTATGAACCTTCAATCCCAACTTCTTTTGACCATAGTTTCACTCGCAGCATTCACGCAACTGCCTCCATCAACAATGAGGCTGCACACTTTTCCTTGGACCAAGCACCGGGTGTAGAATAGGTTCTCACATTGCTCTAGCTCCTCAGTCTTGTTTTGCAAGCTTAGAAGCCTTCTAGCTAGTAAAAGCTTCCCCTGGACTGGTCCTTCTTCATGCTCCTCTTCACTCTCTTCTTGGTCAGACTCGGTGCTGTCATCTTCTGAGGCATACTCACCATTTTCCAGCAAGATCATGACTCTCTTGTTGGTACACTCATTGGCATAATGACCTCGTCCTTGGCACTTGAAACACTTGACATCACGAGCTCTGGAACTAGAAGCTTCAACCTTGCCTTTGCCCTTGTCAAGAGCACTGCGTGGTTTGGTTTCTTCTCTTGGATAGGACTTGTTGTCTTTCTGAAACGGTTTAGACTCCTTAGGATAAGGTGACTTCTCTTCCTTGGTGTTGTGTAACCGGTTAGAGCCATAGTGATTGCGTGAATGTCCCTTCCTCTTGTGTATCATCTCTTCAAGCTCCACATAATGTTGCATCTCAACATTGTCTTGTATCTCTCGGTTTAGACCACACAGGAACCTCGACATGGTTGCTTCTCTATCTTCTGATATGCTAGCCCTTAGCATGAGCAACTCCATCTCCTGGTAATACTCTTCCACTGATCTTGAACCTTGAGTAAGCTTCCTGAGCCCGTGGTGCAAGTCTCTGTGGTAATGGCTTGGGACAAACCTCTTGCGCATGATAGACTTTGATGTAACCAACTGGTGGTTCAATCCTCTTAAACAGCCTACACTATAACCAAGATCCTAGACAGCAAACTGGTTATGTGTGGCAAAGAATCTCTAGTTTAAATCTATCCTTCTAAAGTAACACAACACTTTGAGTTTGTGTACCTAAGATGAATAGGATTTAGAATCAGTAATCTAGAGTTTAAGAAGTAGATAAAGAAGAGTTTAGAGTGAGTTTGACAAGTATTAGGCTTCCTTAAGAGAGATAGAGTTAAGGAAGCCTCTAAACCCTAATGCTTAACTCCTTACATTGTGAATATTGGTAAGACACAAGCAAGAGAGAGAGAGACACGAGCTTAGAGAGAGAGAAACTTGTCTATTGGTTCTGGTAAGAGCTACAAGAGAGGGTGAAGGTCTTTAAATAGACAATCACTTACAATAAACAATTACTAAAACAAGGAAATATAAACAAATAATTCTGTAGGGATGAGAAGAGGCCAAAGGGGATACAGCCAAGGGGAGGCACGTCAAGAGGAGGAGAAAGGGACAGGAGAGAGATAGTGACCAGGTCTGATGAGTGAAAGTGACAGGCCAGTAACAGCTCCCTCCTTAAGCTTAACATGTGACTTTCTTCCATATTTGAATTTGAATCTGGTCAAACCCTCTACCAACGGTTTCCTTAGCTTCTGGAGACCCTCAGCTCGTGTTCCCATCAGTACCTTGCCTCCCAAGGCAAGTTAGGTCAAAGTAGATTGCTTGTGATCCAAGTCTGTACAAACAGAACCAGATTGGCTTCTCTTGATGAACTTATCCTTGGATCATCAACCATCTTCTTCTTCTGGTCATCCCTTTATTTATTTCAATACTTCAGGCTCCCCATAATGTTGCATCTCAACATTGTCTTGTATCTCTCGGTTTAGACCACACAGGAACCTCGACATGGTTGCTTCTCTATCTTCTGATATGCTAGCCCTTAGAATGAGCAGCTCCATCTCCTGGTAATACTCTTCCACTGATCTTGAACCTTGAGTAAGCTTCCGGAGCCCGTGGTGCAAGTCTCTGTGGTAATGGCTTGGAACAAACCTCTTGCGCATGATAGACTTTGATGTAACCATGGGCGAGCCAGCTGATCATCCATCAAAGGACAAGCCAGGATGGATGGAAGGCGAGCATACTGAGATAAAACCAGCTGGAGAGACTGGGGAAGAGCTGATACAGAGTGTGGCTGAGCTGAAACCAGCTGAAGTGAGAGTGGTTGAGCTGAAACCATCTAAGGAGACTGAAGATGAGCTGAACCAGCTAAGTGACACTAACTTGGAGCTGGATGAGCTAAATGACACTCACTTGGAGCTGGATGAGCTAAGTGACACTAACCAGGAGATGATTGAGCTGAGTGAGCTGAACTTGGAGCAGGACGAGCTGAACCAGCTGAGTGATACTACACTAGGTCGACCTGAGCAGAATGTGAGTGACACTACTAATAAGATCCTAGGATGATGCTCTGGAACAGATGGGATAATCCTTGCAGAAACGAATCAAAAAGACTCAAGTTTCTCAAGGCATGTGGTTTGTTGCGGGACACAAGAGGGATGGGTCGACTCTTGATACTCCAAGGCTTTCTGATCCAGATATTACAGACTAAATCAGAGAACCAAAGCCGGATATGACACACCAGCAACCTTCAATTTCGTCCAAAGACAAGAGAGAAGAGAGAAAAGGGTTTTTGATAAAAAGACTGCTTGCCTTAGAATGAGGTTTACACGAGTTTAAATAGAAACCAAGGAACATGCTCCTTTAGGTTTCGAGAATCATAATGAAATAAAAACCATAGTCTAAACTTAAACTAAGATAGAAATGTGGTCGGTCCTAATATGCATACATATCATGCATATCCTAAGATACATCAACTAGGTGATTTGTGAAGCAAACTAAGGCCTCGTTAAAAACCTAACTTTAGAAAACCCATTGGGACAAAACCAAAGGTAGGGAAAAAGAGCACACTTACGTTGCTTGCCTAGTTGATGATCAGCTTGATAAAGGGGTAGCTTGAATGGTGGTGAGGGTGTCTTGGTTGATCATGCTTCGGCCAAGACAATCTTCTTGTATGAGTGACATCTTAAGTAATCCTCCAATAGCTTCCTTGAGCTTCTTTGATTTGGAACGAGTCATAGGCCCTTCTGGAATAGACAATGCATCTTCATCAATTGGTTTGTCCATCAGCTCACCATCTCCATTAGTTGGCTGGTCCATGATCACATCATCCCCTCCCTCTTGAAAAGGATTTGTCCTCAAATCTGGCTCATCTGCGACAAAAGGGATCAAGTCAGTAACGTTGAAGCTATTACTCACATCATACTTACCTTGGAGGTCCAGCTTGTAGGCATTGTTGCTGATCTTCTTTATGACCTCAAAAGTGTTGACATGAAGAATAAATAATCTGGAAATAAATGTTGACAAGAAGACATGAATAATAGAGAAGAAGATATCAAGGCAAGAGAATCGTCCAGAATGATCAAGTATGAAATAACCATTTGTCCGTACAGTTAGGTCAAGGAGTGACCTAACGTGGCTTGCAAGACAAGGGAAGGTTTAAATTGAAAAGGAAGGAAGCTTACTCTATTCAGAACCAAAGGAGGATGTTGACAAAGGCAAATAGACGTTGGAGCATAAGGCCAAGCGCAGAAGAGTTCAAATAAATTCAAATGGAGAGAGGGGGGGGACCATTCTTCACCTGTCACTTTCTAACATGGCTGGACGAACCCCTGCCCTTCTTCAGACTGCTCCAGATCCAATTGTTTAATATTTTCTCTGCTCAACTTGTCTGAATTGTTTATTAGTTGTTTTTGTTTTGTTTGCCTATTAATAGGCATGTACTCAGAAACTAATCTAAGCAAGGAAAACACTTTCCTCTCTCTTTATTCTCTACCTACACGAATCCTCTCTTCTCTCTCTTGTTATTCAGTTTGTTCATCATGTTCTTCCATTAAAAGCTCTCTGAATCTCTAAATTTACATGGTATCAGAGCCATAAAAGCTCTTGAAACCTTATTCTTCCTATTCTCTTTCATTTCTTCCGCAAACTTCTCTGTTTTATCTATTCCTCTGTTTCATTACTCTGTTTCATCACTTAGTTCATTTCGAAATCCTTGAAACACTCTATTACCTGCTGGAAAAGAGAGATTCAAGATGGAGAACTCAAAACTCGTGGCTATTCCAGTGACCTTAACTGGTGTTAACTATCTGTTGTGGTCTAGACTAGCCAAGACAGCACTTGGAGGTAGGGGCTTATGGGAACATGTTTCTGTTGGAGAAGCCCCAACAAAAACCGTCAAAGATAAAGATGGTGTGGAGAAGGTGGTGACTGTTGATGGAAAATGGGGTCAAGAGGAGGAATTCATGGTGATGTCCATTATTCAAAACAGTCTGGAACCATCTATCTTGGCAGCTTACTCTTACTGTGAGAGCTCCAAAGAGTTGTGGGATACACTGCAAAAGGTGTATGGCAACATTTCAAACCTGAGTAGAGTCTTTGAAGTCAAGAAGGCTATTAACTCACTTCACCAGGAGAGCATGGACTTCAATCAACACTTTGGCAAGTTCAGAGCATTGTGGGCTGGGTTAGAAAGAACCTACTCGAGCCTTTGGCAAGTTCTTAATGAGAGGAGAGAGCAAGACAAGGTCTTTGCTTTGCTTCTTACTCTAAACCCAGGGTACAATGATCTCATCAAACACATGCTCCGGGCTGAGAAGCTACCAACACTAGAAGAGGTTTGTGCTCAAATCCAGAAGGAGCAAGGCTCAGTTGGTCTCTTTGGAGGCAAATAAGATCTTTTAAGATCTTAGATGAATAAGTAACAAGAACAAGACTAGAAAGAGATTTGATGAAAGAAAGACTCCGTTTAGACTAAGAACTAAGAAGATTAATGAAAGACTATGAAGAACATTATGAGACTCGAAAGTTTAGAGAGAACTGTATGATTTATTCATAGAGAGAGTTCAGAATATATAGAGAGGGTTTACAAGGGTTTCGTAAAGCAAGAGAGGTAAAGCATGTGGACAGGAGAAGAGGCGCGTCCCATGGTTCAAACGAGTGGCTCTGGTGGCTAGATGCCAATGGCATCTTGACTAGATGCTCCTCACTTTACAGCTTGCACCGGCTGGTAAGCTTGACCAAGCCTTATCCACAAACGGTAACCTTGGCGCCTAAAGCTTCAAGGTTTACCCGACCCAAACCTTTCTTTCACTCCAAGTTAACCACTTGATCTTCTCATGGTAAGTAATCTCCTCTTTTACCTTTTTACCTTTTTCACCTCAGTAACTTTTTCTTGTACGGACAACCCCATTTTTGCACATTACCAAAACATGGTTTAAAGCTCTTTTGGGTCGACCTTGTACGGCCTGTATGTCCTTGTACGGCCTTGTACGGACAAGGTCGACTAAAACCCCTCTCTTTTCCTCCTTCTCTCTATTCCACACAAACTAGATACCTCAACTTAACACTCCCCCTCAAGCTTGACCATATGGAACAAGTCGAGCTTGGAAGGCTATGAGATCTCCCTCATTAAAAACCTCACCAATGAGAAAACCCTGGTTGGGATAAAACCCTTTGATGAGGGAAAAAGAGTGCAGACCTCATAGCAGGGGATTAGCTAAGTTGGTTTAGATCAATGAGTCCCAACCTCACATGGATGGACTCCATTGTCTTCTGTCTTGCAGCCTTTGTAAACACATCTGCCAACTGATCTTCACTTCTTGTATAGCACAGCAAGATCACTCCAAATCCAATCATTTGCCTCACCTTGTGATAATCCACCTCAATGTGCTTGGTTCTTTCATGGAAAACTGAGTTGGAGGCTATATGGATCGCAGCTTGATTATCACAATGCATAGTCATTGGTGTAGACTGATCAACCTCCACATGTTTTAGAATGCCTTTGATCCACACCAACTCGTTTGTGAGCTTAAGCATTGCCCTATACTCAGCTTCGGCACTGGAACAAGAGACCACCTTCTGCTTCTTGCTCTTCCATGTGACTAGGTTCCCACCTATGAAGGTGCAGTATCCAGTGGTCGACTTCCTGTCCATCCTATCTCCTGCCCAATCCGCATCACAATAGCCCACCACTTCAGTGCTTCTGTTGCACCCCATCCATACTCCAAGGTTTTATGATCCGTTGAGATACATCAGGATCCTTTCAACCATCTACAAGTGATGTTCCTTTGGGATTTGCATGTGTTGACTCACCTGGTTCACAGCAAAACAGATATCAGGTCGAGTAATGGTAAGGTAGATTAACTTACCAACAAGCTTTCTATAAAGCTTAGGATCATGGAATGGTCGGTTGTCTTCAATCTCCCCCTCACGAGGAACCTTGTACCCATCCTCTAGTGGCATCTTGGCCGTCTTTCCTCCATGCTTCCCTGCATCTTTCAAGAGATCAAGTGTATACTTTCTCTGGGACAGAAACAAACCTTCCTTGGATCTACATATCTCAATACCAAGGAAGTATTTCATCTCTCCCAAGTCTTTAATTTCAAACACAGATTTAAGGAAGTCTTTAGTGGATTGAATACCTGCCTTGTCACTTCCTGTGATGATGATATCATCAACATACACAAGAAGGACAACTATACCTGATGTGGTCGAGAGAGTGAACAAGGTATGATCCAGTTCAGATTTCTTGAACCCTTTTCCATTGAGAGTAGTGCTCAGCTTGTTGTACCAGGCTCTAGGAGATTGTTTGAGACCATAGATTGCCTTCTTAAGCCGAAGAACATTTCCCTTCTTTACTAAGTGTTCCAGGCCTGGTGGAGGATGCATGTAAACCTCATCTTCAAGTTCTCCTTGAAGAAAGGCATTCTTCACATCCATTTGCCAAAGACCCCACTCAAGGTTAACCGCAAGAGACAGTATGATTCTGATAGTGTGAAGTTTTGCAACTGGAGCAAACGTATCCACATAATCTTCTCCATAGGTTTGAGTAAATCCTCTTGCAACCAACCTGGTTTTCTTCCTATCAATCTTTCCATTTGCCAAGTATTTGATGGTAAAGATACATCTACTGGTCACAACCTTCTTCCCTCTTGGTAGCTCACTCTGGTGTGACCACCATTGTGTCAAATGCAACCTCCAGTCAATCCAATTGCCAAGACGCCAAGGAACCAGAGGAGGAGGCTTACCAGGGAGAGATCCAGGAGCTGATGGAGGAACTAGAACAAGTAGATCCCTATGTAGCCGACTGGATGAGTGGAGAGGAAGAGATGGACCAGAATGCAGCTCAAGATGACTTGATCTTCTCAGTTGGACCGATTACAAGATCAAAGACAAAAGCTCAGAGGCAAGCTTTACTAGCTCTGCTTGAGCACGTGAGACAAGAGGAGGAATCAATCAAGAGTGAAGAACCAGCATGTTGGTTTAATGTGATTTCGATTTGTACTTAATTTGAACCAGCAAACCAAAGACAATTAGAATTAGGATTTTCGATTCAGAGTAGTAAACCAATTTCAATTGGGTTTAGGGTTAGGATTAGACAAAACCAAAACCAATTCGGTTTAGGTTTAGGGTTAGACAAAACCAAAACCAACTCGGTTTAGGTTTAGGGTTAGATGTAGCTTTCGATTTAAGCAAGCGCCGCAGGCAGCTTGAAACTCATTCAATAAACTCAAAAACTTTTAAGCAATTGCTTGTCTCGTCTCCTGCTTTCTCTGTTCAGCTAAAGGAACATTGATCTTCATCTAAAGGAAGGAATTCCTTGTGATCCATCAACGACAATACAAGGTAATCTTGTGTTATTGAGTAGCAACACATCTCTGAGGCATTCCCATCGCCAAGGAGAGCAGTTCATCATCAGATCCGAGTGCTAGTAGCCTTTTGATCAACCCTCTATCCATCCCCTTCAAGTGATCCGTGGAGAACAAGCCTATCCAGGCCGCACCAAGTGGTATCAGAGCCACTTGAAGGTTAGGGTTCGTGTTTTCTACTCAGATCTATCATTCCATCAAATACTTCTTCTCTTTCTATCTGTTGTAAGCTGATCCGGCCAACCCCTAAAGAAAAATCAAAAGAAAAAGTGGTCTAAGATCTAAAAACAGAAAGAGATCGGCCAAATCAAAAAAAAGGAAAAAAAAAAAGAAAAGAACAAAGAGCTGAGGAGAAATCCAGCTGGGGTGGTAAAGCGGATTGGTGACCAAACTCTTTCAATCTGTCTATCTAAATCACTTGGGATAAAAGTCCTAGAGCTTAGGTGAAAGAGCTTTGAATCTTAACTGAACTCGTGAGAAAGGCAGAGACTTGGCAACTAAAACCGAGTGAGAGAGAGCTTTGTTTGTTATTTGGCTTTTCTAACTTACTTTTCAGGTTACTATGGCTGAAAGAAGAGAAGGAGAGGATGTGGGAGAACCTGTTGTTCAACAAATCCGGCTTGATCAACTGCAGTTTGAAGCCATGATCGCTGAGATAACCAGGAGAATGGAGAGAGTTAACCGAGCTAACGTTGACTTACCTGGTATTGATCATGTTGCAGGTGTAGGTGCTGGACGAGCTAGGATGAGACCTAGGAGAGGAGCTCGTGCAGTGGAAGAGGTTGAGGAGCAACATGAGTCCGCAGAAGAGAGTGAAGGAGACTCACTGGATGGACAACAACCTAGGCACCACAACAGAAGGGTGCAGGCTGATGACAACCTTGGTAGCCTCAAGCTGAGGATACCACCATTCCATGGCAAGAATGATCCTGATGCCTACTTGGAATGGGAGAAGAAGATAGAGTTGGTCTTTGGAT
>CAJHQP010007320.1:0-32907 GCA_905132765.1 Moricandia arvensis
TATTAAATTCTTATATCTAACAAATATTCTCATCATCCATAACCTTCTTGCTCTCTCGATTAAACAATTTTTTTTATATTATAACCCAAAAAATCTCAAGCTAAACCAATTTTGACTTATGTGTTTCTTGTTCCCTCGATCACCCTTTTATATTGCGGGTACACCCGTTTAATAAACGAGCTTTAACGGGTCGGCCCTGTATTGACCCGCTAAGTTTCATATATAAATAAACGGGTCACGGGCCTAAACATTTATGTCAAAACCCGCTTTGGCCCGCGGGCATCAGGCCCGTTTTAACATCTCTAGTTCCAGACACAATAAAAAAAACATAACACAATCACTTGATCTTACTCGGCGCCGTATTGATCATGTTTTCATATATATATAAACTTACAAGTATGTTGAGCCTTCCTTGGAAGAGAGAGGAGACTGTTTCCATGAGCTTCTCTCGTTGGGCACGAGATGAAACGTCGCAAACAGAAGTGGTAATCAGAAACCCTTTTGCTTGCCATTCTTGTAAACGTTCTTGAAGTTGAGTTTCGTGGGTCTACCATATACATATCTAGGTAAAAACAATGCGGGAACGTCTATAGTAAAGCCAACGACAGAAGTTTCATCAGAAGACTTCTCATTTCAGATGGCCACGAATCTGGAGTCAGCTTTTCATCTCTCACAACTCCCGCATCCATTGTTGAAACAGGGAGCATTGTACTCATGTCCTTCGTTGGTAGGGTTGTGCTTGTGCATATGAGCGTCGGATCCATCTATGGAGCAACTAAAGGTATATATACACTAACACACATTCAAATAATTAGGCCTACAGTTTTAAATGAAAAAAAAATATCCCTCGAAGACTTTAATAAATGGACACATTCCAGGAGCTATGAATCAGCTGGCTAGAAACTTAGCTTGTGAATGGGCTAGTGACAACATAAGGGTTAACTCAGTTTGTCCATGGTTTATCACAACTCCTATTGCTCTCAATGTAAGATGTGACTATGTACTATGTTTTAAGAGAAAAGGTTTATCTACTACTTGTGGGTTTAGTCTAGTTTATGATGTATCATAACATCGACATGGGTTTATAATTCCTATACGGCTTTGGTTTTCTTACTTTCCTTTTTAATTCACACTTATGTTTTATTTCTTGGAGAATTTCAAGTTTACCACTTTTGTTGTACCACTTTTCATTTTTACCATCATTAAAGAGACAATTTCATAAATACCATTTTTTAAGAGGCATTTTTTTTTTAAATTAATTAGAATCCTAAATTTTACATTCCTAAACCTTACCCCACCCTACCACCACCCCTCAACTCTATATCCTAAGTCTTAGATTAATTAACCCAAAGGTTATAAGTGTGTTTTTTCCTCTTAAAAGATAAGAGTAAAAGTGATTAAAGTAAAAAATAAAAAGTGTTACAAATGAAAGTGTTATTTTTGACAATTTCCCTTTATTTCTTTTGGATAACTCCTAATACTTGGGAGATTAGGATATTTAAGTTAGCTAAGGTTTCTTATATATAGTGTTCTTCACGTCGTTGTAAGAGACACTAGAATTTATATACTTTGCATTTACGTTAAAGAGCTTTACAAGCACTAGAGGAGTACTCTAAAACCCTTCTTTGAACGCATCGAGAGAATCGACAAGATCCAAGACCCGAATTCAACTAAGCTTTCACAAGTTTTATTTCATCTTCTTCTAAATAAGCTTTCGCTACTCTATCAGTTGGTATCAGAATCAGTATGTTTTTGGATTTCATCTATCGTGATCATAACAAAGAAAACGACATAAGGAACCTTACCAGACATGAACGATTTACGCGCCCTAATTACAGAGATGCAAATGGCTTTTACCACCGCCATTCAGACTTCGATGCAGACCTCAATTCAAAAATTGAGCGAATCATTGACGCTTCGTTTGGACACCATGAACACCATACTCACTCGTTTGGATCATCAGAACCAAAAAGTGGCTGATGTTCAAGAACTCCCACGACCACAACACCAGCAACGTCTCCCACCACCACAACGACAACAACAACATCATGCTCTCCCACAACAAGATCATGCTCTGCCACAACAACAACATAGAAGCCAACGTCAAAATGAGAATGACTAGGGCGAAGATGAGCTCCATCATCGTGTTTATATTAATAATCTACGACAACTAGATAACTATGACAACCGCTGTGAAAATAGCTTTCGAGTTGACATACCAGAATTTCATGGTGGTCTTTGTGGAGACGATCTTATCGACTGGTTGGTTTCTGTCAAAGAAATACTTGAGTTTAAGAAAGCACTGCCTGCTCGTCGTGTCTCACTCGTAGCTATGTGATTTTGTGGTCATGCTGCAACTTGGTGGAAACAACTTAAGACAACACGTTCTCGTACGAAAAAAGCACTTATTCAATCATGGGATAAGTTAACAAAACATCTTCACCAGACTTTCTTACCACACAACTACGAACGAACTATGTATACAAAGCTACAAAACCTTAGACAAGGTAGTCGCAGTGTGGACGAGTAAGCAGAATAATTTGCACTATTACTAACTCGTAAAATGAGATCCATGATAGTCAAGTGCGACTAGTATCTTGCTTCATCGGTGGTTTATGACCACAGCTCCAAACAGTCATGGCACAATTTGACCCATCTACGATTGGCAAAGCACATCGTCGTGCGTCCTCATTCGAACAACAATCTAGGTCGACGAATTGGACTTCCGTCACCAGCGTGAGCACGAACCCAAGAGCATACGACAAACACCACTTCTTCTAACACAATGAAGGACACGAGCGAATCCACCAACTCAACTACTAAGCCGACACCTCAAGAGGAGCAACAACTGCGACGATCAACACGCCCTAACACCTTGCATTGTTATTCATGTGGCGAACCAGGACATCGTCAAACATCTTGTCCACACACAACACGTCGAGGATTAGTATTAGACGAGTCGTATAGAGAGCAAGAATTTTATGATTCTCAAGAGGATACGGAAGACGACACCACAAACACAATATTACACACTACGGGTGATACAGATCCTCTTCTCGTCCTTCGAAGAGCATGCCTAACTCCTAGACGAAGCGATGAATGATGGATATCAACTAACATCTTTCGGTCCACCTGCCCAAGGGTCGTGTATGCAGCTTTGCGATTGACTCAGGGAGTTGCAGAAACATAATTTCTGATGATGCCGTCACTAAATTGGGCCTCCTGCGTGAAAAGAATCCTGCACCATACACTTTGGGCTGGCTCAACAACACAGCTATGGTTCGTATTTTTCAACGGGCACTAGTATCATTCTCTATCTTATTACACGGATCATATTTATTTTGATATCGCCCCGATGGATATCAGTCATCTTTTGTTAGGTCAACCATGGGAATTCGATCAGAGAATCATTCACCATGGGGCCGACAATACTTACCATTTCACTTGGGACACGCACAAGATATTATTTCTTCCACCAAAGGAACCATCCATTCCAATTCCAGCAACTCCTATTGACACTTCCTAACTCAACAGCCACAGGGAGTAAAAAAGCCTCCTTTGCTCCTACACCACTTTCATCTCGGAGATCCATTCGGAAGGTCGCGCATTCGCTATTATCCCATCACATTCGGATCAGGCGTTAACTTTTCAACAGAATCCGACATTGAACACTGTATTGAAAGAATTTGATGACGTCTTTTCTACGGATCTACCTACAGAGTTACCTCCCTTACGATAAATTCAGCATCAGATTGATTTAGTTCCTAGCACTACATTACCAAACAAGCCTCATTATCGGATGAGCCCGGCCGAACATGAAGAATTAAGCCGCCAAGTCAAGGACCTAATGCGCAAGGGCCACATTCGTGAGAGCCTTAGCTCTTGTGCGATTCCAGCCTTATTGATACCAAAGAAAGATGGATCATGGTGCATGTGCGTCGATAGTCAGGCAATAAATACGATAACTATTCGTTATCGTTTTCCGATTCCTCGCTTAGATGAACTATTGGATCAAATTGGTACATCGAAAGTATTTTCCAAAATTGATCTCAAGAGTGGTTACCATCAGATACGCATTCGGCTTGGTGATGAATGGAAAACTGCTTTCAAAACCAGGGAAGGACTATTTGAGTGATTGGTAATGCCTTTCGGTTTATTTAACGCTCCAAGCACCTTCATGAGAGTTATGAATCAAGCATTAAGACCGTTTATTGGTCGATTTGTTGTCGTATATTTTGATGATATCCTGATCTTTAGCCCTTCTATATCGGAGCATGAAGACCATCTGCGACAAGTGCTTCAGGTTCTGCGTACCGAAAAACTTTTTGCAGCTCAACGCAAATGTGAGTTTGGTGTATCTCAGGTATTGTTCCTCGGTTACATTGTTTCGAATCAGGTATTATCATTCGATCCCTCCAAAATTGAAGCAGTCCAATCGTGGCCAACACCAAAAACAGTTTCAGAGGTCCAAAGCTTTCACGGATTAGCCTCCTTCTACTGTCGGTCTGGGAATCATTTCAGCACGATTATGACTCCTATTACGAGCTGTATGCGTGAGGGTAAGCTCTAGGGGACTCAAGAAGCTGCTTGTTCTTTTGATTTTATCAAGGACAAACTAACTTCGGCACCTATCCTTGTCTTCCTAACTTCTCAAGCACTTTTGAGCTTCATTGTGATGCTTCAAAACTAGGGATTGGTGTGGTTTTAAGCCAAAACGGTCGTACAGTAGCATATTATAGTAAAAAATTGGCGGGTTCTCGTAGTCGATTCAGTACGTATGATGTCCAGTTTTATGCAATATTGCAATTTACTAAACATTGGCGTCACTACTTAGTACATCGGGATTTTGTACTATTCACGGACATCATACGTACTGTATCGTCAGCAATGATAGCCACCTTGATAGCCAAGCCAAGGTCTCCTCACGACATGCAGGTTGGATATCTTACTTACAGCAATTCACATTTAGTATTCGACTTCAGTCCGGCAAAACCAATCGAGTAGCTGACGCGCTGAGTAGGCGTCACGGATTGATCACAACGATGCATGCCTCGGTCTTGGGCTTTGCTTCTTTCAGTGACCTCTATGAAACAAACCCGTTCTGTGCGCGGATTATTTATGATACGAAGCAAGGGACTACTAGTGATTACTCCATTCAAGACGGCTTTTTGTTTTGAGGACTCCGCTTGTGTATTCCAGATTGCAGCTTACGATTCAAGATCATCACCGAGCTGCACAATGAGGGCCATGTCGGCAGAGATCGAACTCTGCAGCTAGTCACTTCTTCTTACTTTTGGGCAGCATTGCGTCACGACATTGAATGATTTGTTGAGAGATGTCAAATCTGCCAACAAGCTAAAGGAAAGTCGTCAAATGCAGGGTTATACATGCCTTTACCAATTCCTACTCAACCATGGACGGACGTTAGTATGGACTTTTTCTTTGGTCTTCCTCGCACTCAACGCAGCAATGATTCTATTTTCGTGGTCGTTGACAGGTTTTCAAAAATGGTTCATTTCATAGCTTGCAAAAAGACCACGGATGTTGTTCAAGTCGCCATTCTTTACTTCCGAGAAGTCTACCGTTTACATGGGCTTCCCTTGTCGATCGTATCAGACCGCGACACACGCTTCCTGAGCCATTTCTGGTGATCTTTGTGGATATTTCTAGGTACCTCACTTGATATGAGTTCTGCTTCTCATCCACAATCAGATGGTCAGACGGAGGTGGTCAATAGGTCTCTCGAAAATCTGTTGTGTCAAGAAGAGTTTGCACATAATCACGCCTTAAACCGCAGTCTAGGCTTCTCACCTTTTCGAGTGGCCTATGGTCGTACTCTTCGGTGTCCTTTGGATTTGACTAACGCCCCTGACAAGACTCACCATCACGGGGAGGCTATCGACTTTATCAACGACCTTCAGTCCCTTCATCAACAAGTACGTCGTCATTTGGAATCATCTTCCGCCAAGTATAAAGTGGCAGCTGATACTAAGCGTCGTGAGGTCATATTTCAGCCAGGTGATCTTGTTTGGGTCTACCTTACCAAGGAACGTCTTCCTCCCATAGAGTATAACAAGTTAAAATCTAAAAAGATAGGTCCGGTTGAGGTTCTCGAAAGGATTAACCCCAACGCCTATAGAGTCAAACTGCCTTCTCATCTTCGCACTTCGGACGTCTGAAATGTCAAACACCTTTCTCGATTTCATGGTGATAATCTCCCGCCAGATTCGTGGTCGAATCCTTCCCACTGTAAACAAAATAGTCATTAGATTTTCACTTTATTAACTTAAGCTATGTAATTTGGTTTGTTTTTCCGATAGTGACTGTTATAAGAGAGGAACCCTATTTGTTTTTCCGACAGATTCAAATTAATTCACTACATGTAAAAGATGTTATAATAAGAACTATTCTGCAAGAATATTACGCCACAACAACAAAAGAGAATTTGCAAGGAATGATGTTCTTCTTTTAGGTCCTAGATAGATACATAGATGAGACTGGATCTTACGGACTATATGCAACTACGAGCAGTGGCTGTTACTAAATACCAAGACAAACGGTCAGACATATTCAAATATCGGATTGGCTTAGTTGATCAGACCAATATTTTGACTGTGCAAGTTAACGTGCTGCAAATATTGATGTTCTTCTGACTAAAGTTTTAAATATTCAAGGGAGGCAAAACAGAAGGAGAGTTATTGAGAGTGAAACCTCGCTTTTTCTTGTAGTCAGGTTTCTTTTAGGGTCGTCAATTTCCTGTAACCCTTGTCGGTACCAAAGATCCTGAAGTAAACATCAGGAAAGATGTTTACATGTCTATGGTGCCGCAAGTAATAAACAGAGTTTTGATATTTTACCAGTCCATGTAGACAAAAGTTGATGATAGTTCCCAGACTTTGTTAAGAGTAAACGATAATGGTAGTCATGGAAGTCAGCAGTGTAAGCACAACATTATTGTATATTCATGTTAACGTATGATAATATCAAATGTGTTTCTCTTTTAAGGAAGCTAATTTTGATCAGAAATGCTACGAGAGATAAAATGTCCAAATGGGGACATAGTCATTACTCAAGAGGGGATAAAGATGGAGGCTGAAAGGTTCTTTAATAATTTTCTCACTATGGAACAGACTGGGTTGAAGGAAACAACAGTAGAAGAACTTCAAAGCTTCATTCCTTTTCGCTGCGATGATGAAGAGAGAGCTAGGCTTATAAAAACAGTAACAGAAGAGGAGATAAAAGGGGTGATTTTTAAAATGCCAAGTAACAAATCTCCGGGGCCTGATGGGTTTACTACGGAATTCTTCAAAGCGTCCTGGAATATAATTGGTAAAGATTTGGTTACAGCAGTGCAATCTTTCTTCAGCAAAGGATTCCTGCCTAAAGGTTTGAACTCTACGATTCTAGCCCTTATTCCAAAAAAGGACGCAGCTCAAGAGATGAAAGACTACAGACCCATTTCCTGCTGTAATGTCATGTACAAGGTGATATCGAAGATCATAGCGAACAGACTAAAAGGTACATTACCTCAGTGCATCTCTTACAACCAATCTGCTTTTGTAAAAGACGGGCTTCTTGTGGAGAATCTGCTACTGGCAACAGAAATTGTAAAAGACTACCATAAGGAAGACATCTCTTCTCGTTGTGCAATGAAAATCAGTATAGCCAAAGCTTTTGATTCAGTTTACTGGCCTTTTTTGCTAAAAAACATGAATGCACTGAACCTGCCAGAAGAATTCATCCATTGGGTTGAACTTTACGTGTGCACAACTTCTTTTTCGGTACAAGTAAATGGGGAACTAACAGGATTTTTCTAGAGTAAACTAGGTCTAAGACAAAGTTGTGCATTATCTCCCTACTTGTTCATAATCTGCATTAATGTTCTGTCTCATATGCTTGATAAGGCAGCGGAAAGGAAGCAAATAGGATATCACCCGAGATGTAAGAACATACTGCTATCTCATATGTGCTTTGCAGATGATCTGTTAGTATTCACGGATGGTATAAAAAGGTTGATAGAGGGTATTCTTAAAGTGTTCACTGACTTTGCAGCCATCTCAGACTTAAAAATAAGTCTAGAAAAATCCACCTTAAACATTGCGGGTGTATCTGAGGCTATTGAAGAGGACATCCTAACCACCTTCCCGTTTTCATCTGGGAAACTACGAGTAACGCTATTTATGGCTCCTGCTGCTTACAAAGCATATGATAGTAAACAACTATTTACCTCTAGTTGAGAAGGTCAGGAAGAGAATGGGGTCTTGAACAGGAAGGTTTTTGTCTCATGTCGGTCGTTTACAACTCATAAGTTCATAACCTATGTCATAACAAGTCTAGCTAACTTCTGGATGGCAAAAGAAATTGAAAGGTTATGCTCGGTTTTCTATGGTCTGTATAAGATATGGAAACAATATATGTCTAACGTCACTATTATTCCTGTTAATTATGTAGGATGATTGCTATCATCAATCCTTGTATATCATCATTCCATATTCAATATGGTATCAGAGCAATAGATCTAAAATCCCTAATTTTTTTTTCTCCCTTTCTGCCTTCTACGTCTCTTCTCCTCTATCCCCACATAATCTCTCTGTTTTCTTTTCTCCTACGTATCAATGGCAGAACACACCTCTTCCGCTGAGACTACTACAGTCTATAACGCAAGAGATCCGTCAACAACTCTTTTATCGGTGAATATGTCTAATATCACCAAGCTTACCAACAACAATTACATCATGTGGAGTCGCCAAATCAAAGCACTCCTTGAAGGTCATGAACTCCATGAGTTCATCGACAATTCCAAGCCGATGCCGGAGCCCACTGTCATTACCGATGGACAGTCCGTTTCCAATCCAGCGTTCGCACCATGGCGACGCCAAGATCGTCTACTCTATAGCGCCATCATCGGCGCAATCTCACTCCAACTTCAATCGGTGGTTTCCAGTGCAAACACAACCTGTGAAGTTTGGGATATCCTTGCTACGACTTTCGGAAATCCATCAAGAGGTCACATTCAACAGCTCAAATATCAACTCCGAACGTGTGTCAAAGGAACAAAGACGATAAGTGAATATCTCAGGCTCATCAAATCCAAATCTGATGACTTAGCTTTACTTGGGAAACCTCTTGATCCTGAAGATCTTACTGATCAGATTCTTGCTGGTTTACCAGAAGACTACAAGCCGGTTATCGATGCCGTTAATGGGAGAGACAAGCCCATATCATTCTCTGAGCTATATGAGAAGCTACTTAATCGAGAAGCAATGCTTCTTTGCACAGAACCTGCTACTAATGCTGTTATTCCAACGGTGCCTGTTACCGCAAACGTTGCTACACCTCGTCCAAAACAACCTGGACAGAACAACTGGAGACCTCAGAACCCTCGCAACAACAACTCCTCCGGTTATTACCAGAACAACAATCGTCAAACTCGACCGTATCTTGGTCGTTGTCAAGCTTGTGGCGTTCAAGGTCACTCTGCCAAATACTGCCCTGAATTCAAGATCGTTCGTGGCTCCTCTGGACAGCAGTGGCAACAGCCTTCATCACAACAAAACTGGCGTCCATCAGCACCACCTCAACAACCATGGCATCCAACGGCTAATGCAGCGATGGTCACCGGTGATCCCTCAACTTGGCTTCTTGATTCTGGCGCTTCCCATCACATGACATCAGACCTCGCTAATCTGGCGCTACACGCACCATACAATGGTGGTGAAGATGTAATTCTTGGTGATGGTTCGGGCCTCTCCATATCACACACTGGTTCCTTATCCTTACCTTCTCTTAAACGTCCATTCTTTCTCGATAACGTTCTTTACGTACCTTCTTTAGATAAGAACTTAATCTCTGTTTTTCAACTATGCGCTACTAACCATGCTTCAATTACATTTACTCCAACCTTTTCCAGGTAAGGGACTTGAGTACGGGGGCACTTCGTCTGGAAGGCAAACCTAAGAATGGCAACCTATGAGTGGCCTACTCATCGCTCTTATACACAACCATCTCTTGCTTTTGCTTCGGCTATTAAGACTAGTTTATTGGATTGGCATTCCCGTTTGGGCCATCCAGCTTTACCAATACTTAAAACTATGATTTCAAAGTTTTCTTTACCTTTTTCTTCTGTTGCTTTTACCAAGCCTTGTAGTGCTTGTTCAATCAATAAAATGCATAAGCTTCCTTTCGGTTTATCATCAGTGCAATCAACACATCCTCTAGATATTGTTTTCTCCGATGTCTGGACGTCTCCATTGATTTCAATTGACGGTTTTAAGTATTACGTGATTTTTGTTGATCATTCTACAAAATATACGTGGTTTTATCCTTTAAAAAGAAAATCACAAGTTCATGAAATTTTTGTGAAGTTTCGAGCCTTGGTTGAAAACAGATTTCAATTCAAGCTTAAAACTCTTTACACTGATAACGGTGGCAAATATATGGCGTTATCGACATTCTTATCCACTCATGGGATTTCACATTTCACCACCCCTCCCCACACACCCGAGCATAATGGCATCGCGGAACGTCGTCATCGACATATTGTCGAAACTGGTTTGTCCCTTTTGACGCATGCTTCGATGCCAAAGTCATACTGGACTTACGCTCTAGCAACTGCTGTATATTTGATAAACCGAATGCCCACACAAATTTTATCCCTAAAATCTCCATTTGAAAGTCTTTTTGGAACTATTCCTAATTACTCTAAACTTAGAATTTTTGGTTGGTTGTGTTTTCCATGGCTTCGTCCATATGCAACAAATAAGCTTGATTCTAGATCATCACCTTGTGTCTTTCTTGGTTACTCAACCACTCAAAGTGCCTACTTCTGTTTAGATCGTACAACTGATCATATTTACACTTCTAGACATGTCACGTTTCATGAATATGTCTTTCCCTTTTCTCTACCTAATCCATTAACCTCTGTTGTTTCTTCTGATGAAAGTGTTGCAGAGGATACAGTTACCTTTACACCGCAGGTCTCTCTTGTCCCAATCAGCTCTACATCGCCTGCTCCAACATCTTCAGCATCAGCACCACTCCCTGCAACCGCACCAAATAATGCTCACCCATCACCTTCTTCACAACAGGGTGTGCCAACCACAGCAACAACAAACAACAGTGACGCACAACCTCAACCACAACATAACAATGAGACAGTTTCTCCCACTGCTCCTCCCGCTCCAACTGCTCCGACTCGGGCATCTACACGTCCACGTAAACCGGTCCAGAAGCTCAACCTTCGCGCTACAGTCACACCTTCCACTGAGAAAATTCCAACTTCCGTTCAAGAAGCTTTGAAAGATCCCCGGTGGCGCAGAGCAATGTATGAAGAACTTGATGCACAACTCAAAAACCATACATGGGATGTCGTCACTCCACACAAACACATTAATCTTGTTGGTTATAAGTGGGACTTCACCATTAAGAGGAAACCGGATGGTTCTGTTGAGAGGTTCAAAGCACGACTTGTAGCGAAAGGCTATAACCAGAGACCTGGTCTTGACTACACTGAAACTTATAGTCCGGTCGTCAAACCAACAACCATACGTTTGGTTCTTAGTGTTTCTGTCTCTAATCACTGGTCTATAAGACAATTTGATGTCAATTGATATGTTGTGATTTTGCATAGTTTTAGCTTTGTATTTTCATATATATTCATGCATTAATCTTATATTTATTTGCATTTAGAGTCTATTACATGTACATTTGCATCTTGTAGGTGTTGGATGAGCTATTTGGAGCTTTGGAGGTGATTAGAACACAAAAGGAGCAAAAATAAACATCAATCGATCGATTCAAATACATGGGAAAACTGGATCGATCGATCCAAGAAAGCCGAGAGCAAATGGAAAAAGTGATCGATCGATCTGAAGTCCAGATCGATCGATTTGGACGTGGATCGATCGATCCATTTATACCAAAAAAATGGATCGATCGATCGGCCTTTGAATATAACGTGTGCTCGAAGAAATACACACAGATCGATCGATCGGTTTTTGGACAAAAAACAGATCGATCGATCCAGACAGCCTGTGTGACTTTTCATGTGCTGGACGAGTTTGGTGGATCAAATGGCCTAACTTTCTCTACCTTTTCTGAAGAGCCAAGTCTACATTTGCCTTGTGAAGGGTCAAAAGGTGTGTGCAAATGGGATAAAGTGGAAGAAACATCAATGAGTGTGTTTTATTTTAGATCTAGATCTTGACTTTGTAACATGGGGGGTGGGTTGTTCTTCACCTATAAATAGAACCCTAAACCCCATGGCAAAACACACCATCTCCTTCTGAGTCTACTTCTGTCTAATAGAGTTTATCACTTTCATTCTAAGTCTTGTTTTGCATTCTATTTTGAGTTCTTATAATTGTTCTTATTACTCTTAAGTGTTCTTGAAGTTTATGTTATAAAGTCTTGTTTCCTTTAGCTATTCTCTTCATCTACATTCTGTTTCTTATTTTCATATATTATATCATCTTGATTATGCTTCTATCCATCATGGGATTAAGTGTAAACAAGATGATTAGTGAGTAGTCATCCTTAGGATCAATGTGTTAGGTAGATTAAAGGGTGGCTAGAAAAGAGTTAAGATGTTCTAATGGTAAAATACTTAAATTTCTATGCTTACTAAGTATTCTTAATGCTAGATTGATTTTGGCCATTTTAATCTAGATTCTAAGTATTTGTAGGACATCGAAAGTGTTTGCATAATGCTTGAAATAACTTAGTATTGCACTAGTGAACAAAACGAACGGAAGTTGATGTTTAGGTTGCTAGATGGCTAGTAGACTAAGTCTTAATGTATGTTTGAGTGAACAAAACGAACGGAAGTTGATGTTTAGTTCATAATTGCATAAGGGTTTCTACCATCGAAAGTGGATTAACCTATATTGAATGAGTTCTAGGCCTATAGAAAGATATGTTTATTTGAAGTTAGACACCTTGATTTAGAACTACCACCCTGAAATCGATTGCCTAAGTACCCATTGGTTCTTCTTTGTTTAATCCCCTTATTATTAATAGAGAAGCAAATTTAAAAAGTAACCTTTGTTTTGTAATATATTTACAGCTCTGCCACTTGCTGAGGTGTCAACATGACAGCTCTCCTCAGCTACTATTTGAATTTACCCTTGATTATCTAGACTAATTATAAACAATGCCATTGGTAACACTAATATAAAATATAAAGTTGGTTACAATTAAATAATGCATTCGTATGGTTCCATCATATTATGAGTGGTCTCTTTCCACTTGATTATACACCCGTCTTCAATTATATATCCTCCACAACAAAATGAATATCAGTTGCCGTACCCGTATACACTGCTTACCTGAAACTTATAGCATATTAACATTGGTAAGTATCAACTTTAAAAACTTTTCTAAAACATAAACGTTAATGGTTTGAACCTACTTTCTCCATGATAGACAAACAAAATTTACTGTATTTTATTGTATCAATTGTATTTTTCAAACCGCCGAGATTATATGCATTATATAATTATTATACACGTTCTTTTTTGGTCAACATACAGATTCTATTTAGTATATTTTAGTGTAAAGAAATTGTATATTTGAGAAGTGATATTTAAACTTGATATGAATCATATGGTTATACTTTTCAAGTTCTCACATTATAGTAAATATTGAACAACCATACCAAATCAGAGCATATTAGAAATCAAAATTGTGTGTTTTTATTTTACCAAACCAATTATCAATTTGTTTAGTAAGACATTGTTATTAGTTTTAAAATAAGTAAATAAAATATCTACAAGTACGTTTCCTTTAATTATTTGGCATATAGGTTTTCTTTAATTATTTGGCATATAGGAAAGCTTCTATATTTTGCGGTGTATTAAAGACAATTACATATTACGACTTCTTTCCAAGTGGCTAATAAATGTATTTCGATCAGAAATAACTTTATAATACATAACAGTCAACAAGGCTACATTTTAGGAAATCAAATTTTAGTGTTTAAGTAAACTATTTAATTTGGCATAAAGGAAATCTTCTATATTTTGCGGTGTATTAAAGAACAAATATATATTATGACATCTTTCCAAGCAATATGGCTAATAAATGTATTTTGATCAGAAATAACTTTATAAGATATAACAGTCAACAAGGCTACATTTTAGGAAATCAAATTTTGTGTTTAAGTAAACTTTTTAATTTGTGTTATATTATGTCTTTATGGTGGACTACATTTATAATAAACTTACCAAACTATAGTATTGATTGGTAAGTTGAACAATGTTACAGAAAATTTCAATTTCGTGTCACATTAATTATTTTATCTATATTCCGTCATTGAACCCTTATATCCCTACTATATATACCAACTTAATCTTAACAAAATACCATCTCTTCACAACCTAAGTAAAGAAATCCACATCAACCTATCAAAACATGGCCGCTATCAACAATCTCCGATTTGAGACCTTACAAATCCATATGGAAGATCAATGTGAAATTTATAAACCTTAAGCAACAATTTGCTATTTATGTATACAGTTGGCATAGGTAATATATCTTATTTTATTTCTGTAATCAGGTGGCTTCAAATAAATGACAAACTATGAAAGATGTTCATAGATTTTGCTCGACCCTAAAGTTGAAGAGAAAAAAGCTTTCAAAAAGAAGTAACTCTAAATGATATTTGCTTCCTACGTTTGTGTTATAATGATAGATTACACACACTAGACTTATACTAATACATATTTGTGTTTTTCAGGATCCCACTCACTACTTTTGATGACACAAATCAAGTGTAAGATAAAAAAAATAGAAATATGCATTCAGATTGTTTTCTCCGTAGTCCATCACAGTTCTAAAGCTTGGTCCAATACTCATTAGATTTGGTTTTATTTTGGTCTATCGTTAAACATGAGAGTTTTCTTGATCCAACAAAAGTGGCTCATAAATTCTGTAACCAATTTGTTTCTCTTGGCTTACTAACTCCTGTCAAACAAACAAAAAGTGCTTTTCTTATCACAAAAACTAAATTAACCTTTCTAATTTACCATCAAGGCGCGGGTAATATTTTTAATTATAAGCCAAAATAATTAAACTTTCCCTTTTAGTAACTGAAAAATCTGTAATGCAATACTAAAATTTCAAAACAAAATTATAATTATGTAACATAATTTTTCTTTTAATATTTCACCCCGTGCAAGGCACGGGTCACTACCTAGTTTGTATTAAAACTTGATCATTTCACATTGTTTCCTGCTACAACAAACCATATTAGATTGCATTTAGATTAAGCACAACCTGTACTCTCTCTGTCTCACACTCACTTAGGATTGGATTGACATCCTTTCTATACTACATTGATTTGCTCTAAGGATTAAAAACCCTTATCAAATTTGGCGCCGTTGCCAGTTCTAAATTGATTGTGACATTGAGATTTGGTCATTGCTTAAGACTAAATCATTTTACTTTTACAAGATTACTAAACTCTACCTTCAACTCTTTCAATGACAGGTACATGAACTTGAGGAGCAGAGGACCAACAGACCTTGTCCCAAGAGTTGACAACATCAAAGCATTGGAAAGAGAGTTAGTAAGGAAGAGAAGAGAAGAAAGACAAGCCCAATTACTCAACAGATTACAGCTTGAAACTATGGAAAGAGATCAGCAACTACCTCATGGTGCAGAAGCTCATGGAGCTGACAACCTTGTACAACAACATCAGCAGCGTCCAGCCAGAACCATTGGTACGTATGATCAACCACACATTCATGGAAGTAGGACTGGTATCAGAGCACCAGCGGTGCAAAACAACAACTTCGAGATCAAGTCCAGCCTCATCAACATGATTGAAAACAACAAGTACCATGGACTACCTTTGGAAGATCCCCTAGACCACCTGGATAGATTTGACAAGTATTGTGGTCTGTCCAAAACCAATGGAGTCTCAGAAGATGCCTTGAAGCTCCGCTTGTTTCCATTCTCTTTGGGAGACAAAGCTCATCTATGGGAGAAGAACACTCCTAGTGACTCTATCACAACTTGGGATGAGTGCAAGAAAGCTTTCCTCAACAAGTTCTTCTCTACATCAAGAACAGCCAAGCTTAGGAATGAAATCTCAGGATTTCAACAAAAAGGTCTAGAGACTTTTGGAGAAGCTTGGGAGAGATTCAACAGCTACCAGTCCCAATGCCCTCACCATGGGTTCACCAATGAGAGTCTACTCAGCACATTCTACAGAGGAGTCTTGCCAAAATATAGGAGCCAACTTGACACAGCTAGCAATGGTTTCTTCTTAGGAAGAACTGAACAAGATGGTTTCGAACTTGTAGAGAACATGGCTAGGAGTGATTCTATCTACAACGATGAGTATGATAGACAACACAGAGGAAGCGGAGGTGATGACACAAGCACAAGAAGAGAGCTCAAAGCGCTGCAAGAGAAGATTGACCAACTACTATCCGATAAAGCCAAGCAAGAGAAGGTGAACGCTGTTGGTGTATCAAACAATGCAAACACAGCTGAACAACATGAAGTCGGTGGTCTAGCAGAACAACAAGAGTTATGTTTCATCAACGCTAATGGGCAATGGTACAAGAAGGAGCCAAATTTTCAGTACAACAACTACCAACAAAAACCCTTCTACATGAACAACCAGAGCACATACCAACAGAAGCAAAGCTATCCTCCAGGTTTCACAAACAAGCCCAACCAGTCATTCCAAAACCAAGCCGGACCTTCTACTCACGCCCCCCAAGAAAACACCACTGAAGCCATGCTCAAACAAATTTTGGAGGCACAAAATAGACAAGAAAGGTACATTGGTAATGAACTCAAAAATATCAATGCTAGGATTGACGGAAGCTACAATGAGCTAAACTTCAAGTTCAAGGCTTTGGAGAATCAATTTGCTTCTATTAGCTCTACCTCCTACCGCCAAGCTGGTTCACTTCCTGGTAAAGCTGAGCAAAACCCTAAGGAGACGATTAAATCCATTACCCTTCGAAGTGGTAGAGAGCTTCCTTCTAGAGATCTCATTAAGGATAATGAGAAACAAGGTGGGGAGGTGGCCATCAACCTTGATGAAGATGAAGTTGTGATTCTAGATGAGAAGATCAATGATGAAATTGTCGAGAAGATAGTTGAAGCCAAGGGTAAAAGAAAAGTCATCAACAACAATGAAGCTGCTACCTCTTCAAAGGAAGCTACTTTCACTCCTCCTCCTTATGAGCCAAAACTTCCCTTCCCTGGTAGATTCAAGAAGCATCTGTTGGAGAAATACAAAGCACTTTTCGAGAAGCAAATGAGTGAAGTTCAGCTCACCATGCCCATCATTGATGCATTCATGCTAGTCCCTCAATATAGCAAGTTCTTGAAGGATGCTGTAGCAGCAAAGAAGAAAGAAATTGAAGGTATGATGATTCTTTCTCATGAGTGTAGTGCCATCATCCAGAGATTAACAGTTCCTCAGAAGCTTAAAGACCCTGGAAGCTTCACTCTACCCTGTGCTATTGGACCTCTTACCTTTGAGAGGTGTCTATGTGATTTGGGCGCAAGTGTCAGCCTCATGCCCTTGTCAGTTGCCAAAAAGCTAGGTTTTACACAATACAAAAAGTGTAGGATATCATTGGTGTTGGCTGATCGCTCTGTGAAGCTCCCCATAGGAATCTTGGAAGATCTTCCAGTCAAAATTGGGGACTATGTGGTCCCTACCGATTTTGTGGTCTTGGAGATGGATGAAGAGCCTAAAGATCCCCTAATTTTTGGAAGACCATTCTTAGCCACTGCTGGAGCCATTTTTAATGTGAAAGATGGCAAGATAGCTCTTCACTTAGGGGAGGGAAACACTCTTCACTTTGACATCAAGGACGTGATGAAGAAACCCACCATTGAAGGGCAGATGTTCTACATTGATGAGATGGAAGCCCTTGCTGATGAGTACCTAGAAGAGTTAGCACTAAAAGACTCCCTACAACATGCTCTCACCAAAAACAAAAAGGCTCAGCTCATTGAAGATGGAGTGAGCTTGGAGTATCAGAAGCTTCTCAATTCCCATAAAGAGTTAGTCGACAAAGGCATGTTCCTGGAACTACCACAAACTGATCAACATGTCGCCTCGCTCGCTGTCAAAGAGGATGATTGGAGTGAACTCAAGGCTCCCAAAGTCGACCTTAAGCCACTCCCCAAGGAGCTCAGGATTTACATGGCAGCCACACCAGAGGAGGAGGGAGGAACTTCGATTCCACTTTCCGATCCAAAACCAGCCTGATCCAAAGAAAAAGGAAGTCAAGCTAGAGACTTAAAACAAGCTCACTTGGGAGGAACTCCCATGTCTATCCCTATATATATATTTGTTTTATTTGTGTGATTTTCTTTTGTGTGTTTAATAAGTGTGTTTGATTTTTTTTTCAGATGACTCTCCATATCAAAGTAGAAGGATGTCCACTAAATCAAAGAAGAAAGATGCCATCCACCAAAGCAACAAATGTTAGAATTATCCAGCTCCTTCCAGCAACTCCAATTAGCTAAGTGTCTCTCCAACTATTGTAAATATATAGCTTTCATGTTTATTTCTTCTAGTCCTCTTCTTTCACATTGCTCTCACACAAGAGACTGTGTGAAGTAAGTGTGGGGGGAGAGTTTACCTATTCATTAACTATTTCCATAAAAAAACACATAAAAATTAAAAAATTAAAAAAAAATATATATATATATATATATATTTGCATTTAGATTGCATTCATGCATTGGGAGCTTACCTTACGAGGAATACAAACCTTGAAACTCTTCTTGAAACTTGTTTTTGTGTGAGATTTGACATTCTTCTTGAAACCAACTCCAAATGAACTTAAAGCTAAATGAACTTAATCTTTCTTGCTTATGGGTACTTGTATACTTGATCATGGATCATAAACATTTGGGTTTGATTTTATCCTTCTACCATTCTTAGACAACCCAAATGGCACCTCCTTACCCTTAAAACCCTTACCATTCTTTGAAGCCTAATCATATTTGTTGAGTGAGGTCTCTTTTGATAGCTTGTCATGTGCAAAAACTTGAGAGTATTAGAGGCGACATTGGTTGTTCTTATGTTGGGCTAGCTATAAAACCTCTTGAGAGCTAGCAATTAGGTTGGGAAGTCTGGTATTGTTTTACAAAAATCTATCTTGGGTATAAAAGGGTATGATAAGTGAAAGAGATGAACCAAAGGAGAGAAAAGAAAAGAATGAACAAAAGAAAAAGAAAATCAGTCTCTAGTTGGTTCAAAAGAAAAAGATAAGAAAGAGTTCACTGGATGAGTAAATTTCGAAAATTAACACCAAGAAAAAAGGGTAGAGTTGAAGATCATCTAGGAAAAAGGGAAGAATAAGAACAATCAATGTATGCATAAGTTGCCTCTTTTCTTAGATTGATTTTGCATAATGATCATGCTCCTACTTTTGAGTGTAAGCCACTAAAAAGAAATGTGTTTGAACCCCTCTTACATGCTCATTAAACCATTTCACTTACCAAGCCAAATGATCGAGATCAAGTTTCCATTTGCAAGAATTCACCTTGTTAGCTTATGCTTAATTGAATGTGAGAGTTGGTTGTGAAGTAATGTCGATTGAGGATCCGTAAACTTGTGTAAAGCTATGAGTTCAGGAAATGTATACTTAGTTCTTAGCTCCCATTTTCATTATCTCTCCCTTTGATCTTAATTAAATTACTTGAGGACAAGTAAAGGACTAGTGTGGGGGAGTTGATATGTTGTGATTTTGCATAGTTTTAGCTTTGTATTTTCATATATATTCATGCATTAATCTTACATTTATTTGCATTTAGAGTCTATTACATGTTCATTTGCATCTTGTAGGTGTTGGATGAGCTATTTGGAGTTTTGGAGATGATTAGAACACAAAAGGAGCAAAAAGAGACATGGATCGATCGATCCATTTTGATGGAAAACTGGATCGATCGATCCAAGAAAGCCGAGAGCAAATGAGAAAAGTGATCGATCGATCCGAAATCCAGATCGATCGATTTGGACGTGGATCGATCGATCCATTTATACAAAAAAATGGATCGATCGATCGGCCTTTGAATATAACGTGTGCTCGAAGAAATACACACAGATCGATCGATCGGTTTTTGGACAAAAAACAGATCGATCGATCCAGACAGCCTGTGTGACTTTTCATGTGCTAGACGAGTTTGGTGGATCAAATGGCCTAACTTTCTCTACCTTTTCTGAAGAGCCAAGTCTACATTTGCCTTGTGAAGGGTCAAAAGGTGTGTGCAAATGGGATAAAGTGGAAGAAACATCAATGAGTGTGTTTTATTTTAGATCTAGATCTTGACTTTGTAACATGGGGGGTGGGTTGTTCTTCACCTATAAATAGAACCCTAAAACCCCATGGCAAACACACCATCTCCTTCTGAGTCTACTTCTGTCTAATAGAGTTTATCACTTTCATTTTAAGTCTTGTTTTGCATTCTATTTTGAGTTCTTATAATTGTTCTTATTACTCTTAAGTGTTCTTGAAGTTTATGTTATAAAGTCTTGTTTTCTTTAGCTATTCTCTTCATCTACATTCTGTTTCTTGTTTTCATATATTATATCATCTTGATTATGCTTCTATCCATCATGGGATTAAGTGTAAACAAGATGATTAGTGAGTAGTCATCCTTAGGATCAATGGGTTAGGTAGATTAATGGGTGGTTAGAAAAGAGTTAAGATGTTCTAATGGTAAAATACTTAAATTTCTATGCTTACTAAGTATTCTTAATGCTAGATTGATTTTGGCCATTTTAATCTAGATTCTAAGTATTTGTAGGACATCGAAAGTGTTTGCATAATGCTTGAAATAACTTAGTATTGCTCTAGTGAACAAAACGAACGGAAGTTGATGTTTAGGTTGCTAGATGGCTAGTAGACTAAGTCTTAATGTATGTTTGAGTGAACAAAACGAACGGAAGTTGATGTTTAGTTCATAATTGCATAAGGGTTTCTACCATCGAAAGTGGATTAACCTATATTGAATGAGTTCTAGGCCTATAGAAAGATATGTTTATTTGAAGTTAGACACCTTGATTTAGAACTACCACCCTGAAATCGATTGCCTAAATACCCATTGGTTCTTCTTTGTTATATTTGTATTAAAACTTGATCATTTCACATTGTTTCCTGCTACAACAAACCTTATTGGATTGCATTTAGATTAAGCACAACCTGTACTCTCTCTGTCTCACACTCACTTAGGATTGGATTGACATCCTTTCTATACTACATTGATTTGCTCTAAGGATTAAAAACCCTTATCATCAATCATGCTTTCTTGCAGGGAAAACTGGATGATGAGGTTTATATGATGCAGCCTCCAGGGTTTACGGACAAAGACAATCCAACTGGTGTTTGTCGACTTCGCAAAGCAGTTTATGGCTTGAAACAAGCTCCTCGCGCTTGGTACAACGAGCTAAGAGCGTTCCTGATACAATCTGGATTCAAAAACTCTCTTGCTGATCCTAGTCTTTTCATCTACAATCATCATGGCGTCCTTCTTTATATGCTCGTTTATGTTGATGACATAATTCTCACCGGCAACCACAATGCTCAACTCCAGAAGTTTATCAACTCGTTATCAAACAGATTCTCTCTTAAAGACTTGGGGAATCTCTCCTACTTCCTTGGTATGGAAGCTCATCGTAACTCTGAGGGTTTATTACTAACACAACATCGCTATAGTTGCAGATTTGCTACATCGAAACAAGATGACAAGAGCAAAACCGGTGGCCACTCCAATGTGTCCAAACACACCACTCACTCTGCACAATGGCGATCTGATGCAAGATCCTTCTCACTACCGTGCTGTCGTGGGCAGTTCTCCAATACCTCTCTCTCACCAGACCCGATATCTCCTTCGCCGTAAACAGACTATCTCAGTATATGCATCAACCCACTACAGAGCATTGGCAAGCTGTTAAACGCCTGCTACGCTATTTGGCGGGAACGGCGAATCAGGGAATTTACTTTCCTACACGAAACTCACCTACACTACATGCATACACAGATGCAGATTGGGCCGGGAACAAGGATGATTACACCTCCACTGGTGCATACATAGTCTACTTTGGGTTGTCATCCCATTGCTTGGTCTTCCAAGAAACAAACCGGAGTTGCACGATCATCCACCGAGGCTGAATACAGGTCCGTAGCCCTCGACGACTGCAGAGATTTGCTGGATCACATCTCTCATCTCCGAACTTGGTCTCAAAACCATAGGAGTCCCGGTTGTCTACTGTGACAACATAGGCGCCACATACCTCACAGCTAACCCAATATTTCATTCCCGGATGAGCATCTAGCCTTGGATTATCACTTTGTTCGGCATCAAGTCCAAATTGGCAATGTTCGAGTTTCACATGTCTGCTCTGCCGATCAACTTGCTGATGCCCTCACCAAACCACTCTCTAGGCCACGTTTTCAGTCACTGATGATCAAGATTGCCTCGCCAATGGCGGTCCATCTTGATGGGGCATATAAGATATGGAAACAATATATGTCTAACGTCACTATTATTCCTGTAATTATGTAGGATGATTGCTATCATCAATCCTCGTATATCATCATTCCATATTCAATAGTCTGGTCCTGAGCTAAAAACTTTTAAAGCAAAAGTATGTTGGAAAGATGTTTGCTTACAAAAGAATGAAGGAGGTTTGGGAATCAGACCACTAAAGGAGGTTAATAAAGTTCATTGTCTGAAACTCATATGGCGTTTATCTTCTGATCGTCTTTGTGGGTAGGTGGATCCAATGCTATTTGATCCGCAAGAACTCCTTCTGGTAGCTAAAAGAGAACAAATTCTGGATCCTGGGTTTGGAGGAAGTTATTAAAGCTAAGGGATCTTGCAAAGTGTTTCCTCAAGAAGGAAATTAGATATGGGAAAAGCACATCTTTCTGGTATGAAAACTGATCCTGTTTTGGTATTCTATAAGGAGATTATTGGAAATGGACGTCCTATTGATTTAGGCATCCGTGATCATGCCACTGTAAATGAAGCAATGAGAAAGCATAAAAGAAGAAATCGCAGAGTGTGTTTATTGAATGGAATAGAGAGGAAAAGCAAGATTGGTATCTACCAGGATCAAGATATAGTACTTTGGAAGCATAATGATGGGATGTATAAGAGAAAGTTCTCGGCAAGTAAAACTTGGGAGCAACTTCGTGCTACTCACACATGAAATAAGGGAGTTTGGTTTCCTCAATCCACTCCAAAGTATGCTTTCTTGATGTGGATCGCTATAACGAGGAAGCAACCGCATACAGAATGCAGCAATGGAATAATTCTATTGATACCAATTGTGTACTTTGCAAAGACACACAAGAATCATGTGCCCACCTCTTCTTTGATTGTGAATACTCAAAGCAGATTTGGAAGACTCTGGTAGAAGGACTTATGCAAGATATGTTCACTGCAGTGTGGAATGATCTGACTATA
This sequence comes from Moricandia arvensis, assembly GCA_905132765.1. Taxonomy (NCBI): domain Eukaryota; kingdom Viridiplantae; phylum Streptophyta; class Magnoliopsida; order Brassicales; family Brassicaceae; genus Moricandia; species Moricandia arvensis. The sequence continues at coordinate 23,455 of CAJHQP010007320.1, forward strand.
ATTGTTTCTAAACCATGGCTAACACCTATAAAGACTTTCATTCTGAGGTACACTCTACAAGCAACAATGCATACAGTATGGGGGGAGAGAAATGCTCGTAGACATGGTGAACAACCAAAGATGCCGATCTGTTTGATAAAGTTCATAGACAAAGCTGTGAGACTTCGTTTATCATCTGTCAAAGGGAAGGGGAAAGATTTTGAAGAAGGTTTGATAACCTGGTTTGGAACAAGACAAGAGTCATGAAGGATATGAAGGATTTGGCAACTCCTTTATTAACTCAGATTTTTAATCTCTTTATACATAAAGAAAAAATAGAAGCACTTGATGTAAAACAGTTTTTGTGTGAATAAAATATTACAGTCATTCCAAAAAAAATGTGCTTCAACTGTCTCAGTCACTCTAAGCAACAACCACAACCAAAGGGTGATTAGGTGAGGCCCGGTTAGAGCCGGACCAACAAAGGTAGCAAAACCCAACAACAGAATCTCAGTTGGATGAGCATATTCTGACTTCAAACCAAATGGTGTGGCGTATCTTTCATGTAGTACCATAAGATCATTTATCTCCAAAACGGACTAACATTGTAATGGTGAAAAATACAATAAATAAAGTGGTTAGAATTAGTTTTAAAAGAAGAGAATTTACCAAATATGACTCAAAACATGATTTTTGATTGAAAATCTATACCCAAACATGAATCAAATGAAAAACTAATCTAAAAGCTTGTAAAATTACAGTCAGCTCTTTGTGACCAAACAAAAAACAGAAATTATTTTTACGAATATAGCCCCAGCAAGTTGTCTGAGATGCTGAAAGTCATCTGGACGACTTACATGTTAGTTTTCTGAAATAGTTTGATCTTAAAAAAAATTTATAAAAAAATTTAAAAAATATTTTGATAAATGAAAAATTAAAATCATGTAACTATAAACAGTTTTAAGTGATGTAAATTAAGCTATAATAAAATTGAATAATTTTCAACATAGATGAGTGAAAGTAGTTAATCATAATATTCTTTGCTTTTAGGGTTTGACAATATATGTTGTAGTATTGTATGTATTCTTAGGGTTAGATTTTGAAAAGCTTAAATGTTTTTTTTAAATTAATTTTTTACCTATATGTGTTTATTTATGTGTTAGTAAACACTTTTTAAGTTTAATTTGATTTTATGAAGTGTTTAGTTAGTTCATTAAGTTTAGGGATTATGTTTAGGGTCTAGACGACTTACATGTAAGTCATCTATACCGGACCGAATTTTTAATTTTACCAATGTACTTTATTTACCGGACATATAAATACATTTTTTTTACTTTTTCACAACTTTTAGTAACCCTAAAGTTATTTCTCTCCAAGGGTAATAACGAAGGTGACTGCTATCTCGGATCAGATTTCTTCCGTCGTTCTCAAGTATTCTGTCGTTCTCACCGTCGGTGATCTCTCCTCTTACGACGAATCAAGTTTCTCCTTCATTCCTTAGAGTATTGTAGTAGTTTAAACTGATCAACCGCTTTGCTTGTTTTTAGATCTGAAACCGTGTGTTGAACTCCGCCGCCGGTAAGTTATTTCTCATGTCTTAAGGCGTTTAGCCGCCGCAAAACCCTAGAAATTATAGTCTTGATTATTCTTTGGTAAGTCCTCTGACAAGTCTTCTAGCAGAAGACTTATCAGACGAGGTAAGTCGTATGACAAGTCTTCTGCTAGAAGACATAGCCGACGATTTTGAGATATGTCTGTAAGTGGTCGCATCTAAGTATTGTCCTCACCAAAATTTACAAGTTTGTTTTGATTGTTTTCCAAACCGGAAAATGCATTTGCCAAAACTCCCCGAAGAGAAATTTACTTTAGGGGAGGAGCCACATCCAACAAGAAGCATTTAGTATCTTACTGATGATTTGAAATTGATTGTTGCTATAAAAGGTGCTCTTCATGATGACGAATGGGAGGAGCTCAAGGATTCAAGGTTGGGAGTGTTCATTAAGTTCAAGGAGCTTGCGTTTGAATGGGCATCAAGGCTGGTTCATTTCATGCTATGTTTTCAGCTGGACATCAAGAAAAGTTTGAGCTTTAGTGTATTATTGGTCCACAACCGATGAGGTTTTCACTGATAGAGTTTGAACACCTCACTGGTCCTGAACTGCGATTACATCCAGGACCTAGAAAATCCAAGATGTGAGGTTACGAAGGAGATGACTGTTTCTGGGAGTTGATGGTTGTTGGTACTCGATTATGGGACAATACTGAACAGATAATAACAGCATGTCAGAGATGCCAAGAGTGGTCTCGTGATGATCGCATGTGTCTTTGGATACCTTGCCATCTTCATTGGATTCATTGAAGGGAGAAAGTATTCAACTACTACATGAGCTAGTCTTGCAAGTATCATCCTTCTCCTCATCATGATTTTCATCTTCAGCCAAATCTTCATCCCCTTCATCAGCTTCACCCCCTTCCTCTGAAACTGTTCTCATCTTGCTTGATACACAAAGACGTACTTCATGCGTTTTAGTTATTTCGAGCAAGTTACGAAACTTGTCTATCACTTGTAACATGACATAGGAGGGGGTTTCTAGAGTCATGGAATCCATCGTTGCTCCTGGTAATGAGTAGGTTAACTCCACAGACTCTGTGTTCATGTCCAGGTTATAATCTTCTTGAGCCATTTCAAACAAGTTCAACATGTGTCGAACCTTCCTTCAAAAAGGAACATTCTCGCTCCTTTAAACTGATCAACCACAATTTCCAACATCCATATTTCAACAACAATTCTCTATACAGTGCATGTAAAGGACGCATCATCTGCAAAAAGGTTCAAAAAAACCATTAGAAAATGAAAAGTTTATTAAACATTGACGCAGACGACTTACACGGAGGTCGTCTGGACGACTTAAATGTAAGTCGTGCCTTTGGGTTAGTTTTTACAATTGATATTTAAACCTAGACGACCTACATGTAAGTCCGTTTGACTTTGTTTGATAAAAAAGACTCGGGAAGTCGTCTAGGGGAAACATGTTAGTTTTGCATTTGACCAGAATGTGTCAGAAATTTGACTTTTCTTGGACGACTTACATGTAAGTCGTCCAAAAGAAAATTAAAAAATTAATATTTTATTTTTAGACGACTTACATGTAAATCTTCTCAGGTTAGTTTTGCAATTGAATTATCAAACAAAAATATTTTTTCCCAGACGACTTACATGTAAGTCGTCCATGATCTTATTCGATATGACCAGAATCTCGGAATAAAATCATGGAGGACTTACATGTAAGTCGTCTGACTTTGTTTGACTTACATGTAAGTCTTCTAGAAAAAATAAAATACTATTTTTTTAATTTTTCTGGACGACTTACATGTAAGTCGTCCAGGAAAAGTCAAATTTTTCACATTCCAGTCAAATGCAAAACTAAACTGTTTCCCTAGACGACTTACATGTAAGTCATCTCAAATTTTTTTTATCAAACAAAGTCAAACAACTTACATGGAAGACTTAAATGTGTCTAGAGATTGACCAGAAGACTTCCATGTAAGTCGTCTACAGCCAGACGACTTACCTGGAAGTCGTCTGGACGAACATATCTGGAAAAAAATCTCGATTTCATACCTTAAGTTAGTGATATAACTTTCTTATCACACATAAGTCTTCTCCAAGCACACAGAAGCTCAAACCAAAGTGACCCACTAAGAATCGTTAGCTTCAACGCCTCATTAAACCATAAAATTTTTGGTATCAAAATCTTGGGTTTTTTGGATGAATATGGAGAGAAAGTGAGAGAGATGTTGTTTGTAGTTGATAAGAATGGAGAAAGAATGACTGAGATAACAAGCATTAAGAGCTTCAAATTGGTTGTCATGGTAGTTGGTGTATTGATGGCAATGACAATCTTGTAAATACTTGAAGATTATGAGGTTGGAAGAGTAAAAAGACATTTTCGAAAAGAAACTAATGGCATTTTTGTAAATAATGTGAACTTGTGGGGTGAATATGAAAAAAGAAAAATCTAAAAAATCATAGGTTAGTTTTGTAGTTGAATTTATGTTTTGGGTCAGTTTTGCTAATAGCCCTAAAAATTGTAAAAAACGCTTAAATAGATAAATATTGTTTTGTACTTTAGTTTTAACTGAATGGATTAGATTTTGACTCTCACTTTTATAGTGCAAATTTTTCAGTTTGAAAATTTAATTTGATTTTTTTATAAATACGTAATTATTGTAAATATTATAAGTTTTCATATTTTATTTTTTCTATTATCTATTGGTTAAATATTATATGGCTTTTTAATTGTACATAATTATTTTAATTATATTTGAGCTTACAAATTAATTTTAAATTGTTTTAACCCAATCATATATAAATATGAATTTGTTACCATCTAGCTAGAATTATCATCATTTAAATTCAGTATTGTTTTTTACTACTTTCGACTCATAAAAATATACTATTTGTATATTTTAGGAAAGATTAGTGTACTTTTTATTTTTTTTTTGAGTAAAGTTTTATAACAATACTAGTGGTCTGTCCGCGCTAACGCGCAGATTATTATTATTTTTTATTTTAAAATCATCATGTTTATTTGGGAAACATTGAGATGATCGCGGAAAATACATATTTTATTTGAAAAGGAAAAAAATGCAGAGAGAAGAGAAAAAGATAAACAATCGATGTTAATTTTGCAAACATAGGCGTTTACCGTTTTCTCTTGTCCGGATTCGTCGTCTCTCTTTCATACATCGTAAGATCCATTTTCGTGTAAGCGTCTCTTTGATATATATATATATATATATATATATATATATATATATATATATATATATATATCAGATGTGCATTACTTTTTTTCCAGTGCATATGAAAATTGTGAAGAAATTTTAGGCATCAGTAGCGACTGAGGCATTACTTAAATGAACATGGCTGGTATCTATTGGTGGGTTGTTATTGCATGGTGTTGTTGTTAAGTTATCTTCATATATAAAGTACAGTTTCCTCTCTCATGGATGCGCCACGTCATTAATTCGATGCTTCTCAGCACGACACATGTCCCTCTGACTAATACGCAGCGTTTCTTTAACATAAGGGATATTATGGGCTTTGTTTTCAGATTCTGTTTTGTTTTGGCCCAAGAAACTAGGCCCAGGGGAAGTCTTCTTCTCAGTTCTGAAGCGATGAGCGATTAGGGTTCTTGACATGCCAGCCGTTCTTTCTGCTGTCCATTGCAAACTCTCGGCTAAGCTCTACGAGACGCGCAAAATTCTGGGCTTGAGGGTTGGCATCAGGTTCTTTTCGCACTTCTCTCTGCTTCCATTTCAACTTTCCGTCTTACGGTTTCCGAATTTTCTGTGCTCTCTCTTTAAGTCATAAGGATGCTGATTATATATATATATATATATATATCTAATTTTGCCCCTTTTTAATCGTAGTTTCAGAATACTGTGAATAGTTAAACTTCTTTGGTGACCATAACAAGAGCGGCAAAGTCATTGAGTTGTGATTAATGAGTTTTCAATCCACTCAAGCAAAATATCGAAGGGTTTGTAATTTCAATGACTTTAGCTTAGTGTCTGGGTTTAATTAAGGATTTTTTTTGGAATCAGTTTCACCTTTTCCTTTTAATTTTAAATTCAGTTTCTAGGCTTCTTGAGAAGAAGCAATGATTTTGTTTTATATATGTTTGGATAGTTTTGTAATTTGGTTGAGGTGGTGTTGCCCTGGAGCAGGAATCTGGTTCTTTTCTCAGATGATTGATATTCTATTGAAATATTCTTTGAGATTAGGATAAAGGTATATTGAAGCTCCGACTCGGATGGTTTGTCCTTTAGGTTTGTTTCTTGAATATATGGTTTGGCTATGATGTTCCTTAAATTAATGATATTGTTTGTATGTTTGCCTCAGAACGATAGAGAAAAAGCTGCTGAAATATTAGCCAACAACCTGAAAGTTTTTGTGACGTTTAATGAAGATCTTTACAAAGAGATCATGTGAACTTTGATCAATCAAAGGTAAATGTTCTATATCTTTTTGGAACACAAGAGTAAGTGTCCAACACTTTTCATTTGTGGGGAATATTTCAGTTTGAATTGGCAGCACTAGCCATGTAAAAATCCGAGGCTTAATACTGAGTTCAACTGATCAACCAAACTGACAAAATTATACATCTCCTTTTCTTTGTTACAGATTTTAACAAAGTCCTTGAACATTCTTGAGTTCAACAGCATGATGCAAAAAAAAGAAAAATGCAAGTGATAGTTCATTATGAAAATCGGAAACTCTGACTGCTTTGTAAAGAAGAAGCAGATAAGTAAGTGTGACACATGACTTCAATTTTCGTAAAAACCAGCGGTGATCAAAAATACATTCTCAATTTTGAACAGCAAATAGAAACTGTATGCCACTGTTTTCATCAAAAAGAAAACGAAAAGGTTTGAACAATATACAATATACAATTAGTTCCATTCCAATTTTTTCGTAAGGTAAAATGGTCAACCACATACGACGATGAGGATGTCATTACAACAAAATAAACACAAAACAATTAGATTATAACAATTAAAGTGGAAAAACATGAGATTAAATGTTGAGAGAAATTAGAAATAAAACACATCAATATATAGACATTTATCAATAGAAATATATAATTTCATGTGTGGAACGCAGACACTCTTAATTTTTTTTATCTTTTCATTAATCTACCTCATTAAATGGTTATTTAAAAATTTGATACATAAGTATTATTTTTAATTATTATAAATAATCTTAAATTTTCACCTTCTTATCATTTATATTAAAATTTATTAATAATTTTTTTATAACAAATAAATTCAAACCAAATTTTAGCATCAACCTTTTGTTAATAATATTATATAGTAAATATATAATATACTCTAAAAATACATAATTTTTGAAAAAAATAAATAGATAAAATTCATAGCAACAAAAATGAGAAAAACCTATTAAGGTTTCATCAAACTCAGTAAAACGAACATAAAACAAAATGAATCGCAATTTTTTAACGCACTAAATTTAAAATTAGACCAGAAAATGATCAAAGAATTACAACCAATGCTTAATACATAATCAAAATAAGGATTTTAAATTTTTTTTAAACTAACTTGACAAATAAATAAACTACAAATTTAGTAGATAAATGATCTTAGTGAATTTTTTTTGACATTTCATCAATTTGGGTCAAAAGGAAAAAGTAAATATCATCTGATTTTTTTTAACGAAATATCTTCTGATTTGTTTCCCTCTTTTTTGTTGTCAGTAAACTCAAATTTCAACAAACTAACGAGAACAAGATTGATGAACTTACAAAAATGATTAGTCAGTATTCAAAAATAATTTAAAAGAATAAGTCTGAAATAAAATAGAATTTTATAACAGAAAAATAAATAATTTAATGAAAATACATAATATAACTGGTGTTTGTTACAAAATTAAATAACGTATAATAATTTAATAAAAATTACATAATCTAAGCCAAAGATATATAAGCTTCAAGAATAAATAAATAAAAAACAGAAGAACAAACAAAGAAAATTCATTTATGATATTTCTTTTTCATGTTTCATTAAATCCCGTAAAATGAAATATCACAAATACTTTCTTTGTTATGTAGTTACCCAGATCAATTTTAGAGAAATTAAAATTAAAAAGATGAATACAAATCACAATATATTTATAAGTAACAAGATCATGAGATGAAAAATTTAAATACCAAACATATTATCATCACTAAAGTATCAACACACTTCTAAAAGAAGCAAAATGTATCACAACATAGTTTTTTTGCACTTTGAAATTATAAGTAATGTGTTACAGAGTCTTGACATACGCGCAATACAAACAAACAAAATAAAGTATTATACGTCTGAATAAAGAAATAATTATTACATTCAAAGAATCACATAACTATGTTATTAAACATTTAGTCACCAAAAAAACTCATCTCTCATATCATAACCGCCTATATAAGCAAAATACACATATAAATAATTATTCACAAAATATATAACGCACATTTTTAAAACTAAATATATATGTCGGTTTAACCACTAGTTATGTAAAATCCCGCGTGAAGCGCGTGCTCGCCTAGTTTATCATAAACTTGTTGTTGAGTTGTTGGGACATTCTTCGTTTAGTGTCGAAATATGTATTTAATACATTTTTAATATTTATATTTCCATATTTACCTCGTTTTTAGGAAAATTATCAACCAAGTTATAGATAAATTTATTATTTATTATATTTTAATTTTTAAGAATCGATTATAAAAGTTACATATATTTGATACATTAAAACTGAATTAATAAAAAAAACAAATTAAAGAAACTAAATGAATTTGGTAATACCGTATAAATCAAATGAATCTTTTTTTAAATGCAATATTCAGATATTGTTTTGTTAATAAGCGAGTTATAGATAAATGCATATAAATCACCAAGCTCACAGCAGTGCGCAGGTTGTGACTTGTGCAATTCAATTACCTGCAACGGGGGAAAGTTCATTTGCTCGCTGTATATGCATCAAATTGCGAAGTGGATAGACGCCTGCTATGGAGTGATCTAAGGGGTACTCAGGTAGCTTACGCTCACCTTGACTTACCTTGGGATAGTCGTTGGTGATTTCAACACTCACTATCGACGTCCGAAGCAACTCACGGGGTACAATCACCAATGCAATACAACTAGGCATGAGACAATTCCAAGAGTTCGATTGTATCTTACTGATTTCCTTCACCGGAGGCGATTTTTACTTGGTGGAATAATCAAGAGGGAGACCCGATTGGCAAGAAGTTGGATCGTGCCCTTATAAATGGAACATGGTTGCGCGATTTTCCCAACTCTTCATCCCGCTTTGAGGCAGGAGGGATTTCAGACCATGCCAGATGTGTGATTCATTTAATGGGAAGTAAATGACGCAGGAAGCCTTTCAGATTTTTCAACTATCTACCGAGCACAAGGATCTTCCTATGGTTAGGAGAGTATGGGATCATCTCAACCGATACATTATTCGAAGATCCGCCTCAGCAAATTTCATGCTAAGTTGAAGCTCTTGAGTATGACTTGCGGATGTTAAACAAGACACAATAATGGTGATCTTCCGGTGAAACTAAGCAGGCTTTTGAGACATGTGCTACCGCCAGAATAAGTTTTATTGGATCCCACTACAGCAAACGTGGCAGCTGCTGCTTGGCTACTGAGCGTTGGAATAACTGGCACGTATCGAAGAGAAATTCTATCGCCAAAAATCATGTGTCGATGGCTGGGAGTTGGGGACAACAACAATGTCTTTTTCCATCGATCGGTTCAAACTAGAACTGCGAGGAATACGATAAGTTTCTCATCAATGAGGAAGGTGAAGTTCTTACTTCACTCCCAGCTATAAAGAAGGAAGCTGTCATGCACTTTCAAAGGTTTCTCCAAACTCAGGATCAGGGTACGACATGGATTCAATTC
>CAJHQP010007321.1:0-32902 GCA_905132765.1 Moricandia arvensis
AGTAAACACTACTAAAATGGGGTCGACAGAACGTCTTATTAATTTCCGAGATCAAGGGGTTACAAGGAAAATGTGGAAAGAAAAAATACTGTAAAAGGTGAGTACAATCGGAAAGATGTCAAACGGCGAGAGGACGAGTAGATGGAATAAAACCTAATTCTAGCCGCAGGTCTGTCTCCCTGGTATTGTTCTTTTCTCTCCCTTTTATAGCTTCTGTCTTGAAGGACTTGACCTAGCTTCGCGTCTGCTCGATTGGGCCTTACCGGCCTGTCGGGCCGAACGAGCGGATTCTCGCTCTAGGCAGCCGAGTCGACCATCCGTGTTGTATCTTCTGCTCGGTTAAAAGCAGTCTGCAGCCGACCGCAAGAGCCGAGTGTCAGCTTCCCAGCCGAAAGCTGACTAGTTGACTAGAATGGGCCTTTTGCTCGATGGGCTTTGTGGATGGTGCAATCCATCTCCAACAGTAAGCCCCCCCAGTTCATTGAAGAGTCGAGTGATCAATGCTTCGATGGATTTGATGCTTTAGTTCGGAGGACAAGAGATTCATTCTAGCGTAGATTACCTTTAACTCGAATGTCGGTTTTGTCTCCTTTGGATGACATGTTGATTTGTTGTTCTTCCGAGACGACGCTTCATCGCGATTGCAGGCGTGGCATCCCAGAATGGCTTGTCGTGAGGAAACGAACCGGCACGATTACGTGCTACGCGCTTGACGGGTTCGGGAAGACGAACCGACGCGAGTCTGGGTAACGCGCCGATCGGATCGAGGCCCATCTAGGCCTAAATAGGCTTAATAATGACACCTCGGCCCGAGTGCCCCTTTTTTCTATAAATAGGACTCCCCTCTCCTTCTTTTCTTCATTTCGCTCTGCGCTACTTAAGGTACTTTCTCTCTCTACTCTCCTTCTCTCTCTTAATTTTCCATTGTTAAATTTCGAGTCTCGGAGATGGCGTCGAACCAGCGGTTAACTCGCGAGCAGAAAGGAAAGGAAGCGGCTTGTAGTCGGGATTCCGTCGAGGACTCGGAGACTATTCATCACGACGCGATGATGGATACAAAGAATATGAGTCGGACTCAGCGGCTCCTCGTCTCGGAATCAAGAGCACAATTCCGAGGCGATGCAGATGGTCAAGAAGCGGTTGACGATTCAGTTATCCCGGTGAGCTTCTACCCGGGAAATATATTTGCTGAGGAGGGTCCGCTGGAGCTTAGTAGGATTCGTCCTCATGATGTTGAAGGGCAAGATTGGCCGAACGTTGCGAGAACTCGATCAACCGTTGACTCGGTTCAGAAGATTCTCCGAGATACGACCGCGCATGGAGTGACGTTCATCATTCCAAAGAGGGATCAGAGACCTTGGTCTCCTCCGAAAGGATACCAGTGCGTATACGAGTCGTATTTTCAGAACGACACGAAGCTGTGGTTTCCGATTCCGCGGATCGTCACGACTTATGCATCTCGGCGGGGAGTTGCGCTCAGCCAACTCATGAATGGCTCGATCCGATTGATGGTCGTTCTCTCGGTAGTGGCTGCGAATCGGGGACGTGTCTCAGCGTCCGAACTTTCGAAGAATTGACGTCAGCTAGCGTCGCTGACGGACTACTCTCGGTCAAGATGCGTCCGAATTATAACGTAGTTACCGGGCATCCGATCAAAACCACGGATTGGCAGCGGTTCTACTTCTACGTGAAGGCGAACAGATCCGCATTCGAGGATCCGCCGAAGACGAGAGATCGCGTTCTTTGGAACGCAGATATGGGTATAATATGAGTCCGACGTTCTTTTAGTCCGAGTTCCGTCCTGACATTTCTTCTTTCTTGTGCAGTTGCTCACCCAAATCTTCCTGATTACTCCGAGGATTGGCTGAAGCAGGCGCGGACGATAGCGTCTCAGAAGTTAGATTTTTGGTATAACTTCACTTTCGGCCGGATATCGTCGGTCTATCGGACGGATTGCTAGTCGTGAGTCTCTCTATTCTTTCTCCGAATAATTGACAATGGTTTAACCCTTCATTATGTTGGTTGCAGAAGAGTGGGTTCGGATCCGACTCCCTCTCGTCAAACCGGGAAAACGAAGAGACTGAACATTTTACTCCAACCGAGCAAAAGATCGTCAATCAAGCGAGAACGATGAGGGAGTTACCGGATCTTAGTATAATTGTTGCTGAAGAGTTGGGCACCAAGGGCGGTGCCCTAAAGAAAACTGGAGGATCTCTGACAAAGGTGGTTCTTCCAAGAGAGGACAGCTGGGCAGAATGAGATCGCGTCTCGGGAGAATCCAGGAGGCGACGTTCTCGGTGAGAGGCCTACCGCCGAAGAGCCCAAGAAGAAGAAATCGAAGAAGAAAGTCAGAAGGCGCGGCTCGAAAAGATGCCGACGAGACCGACCCCGAGCCAAGGGCGGTAGCCAGTGCTTCCCAGAAGAGGCAAGGGAAGAAAAGGAAGAGAGCCGAGGTTGGGGCTGGAGTCCGAGGAACGAAGAGGAGAACTCGGAAGAAGACTCCGAATGTGAAGCCTTGGTTAGGAAGAGGGTGAGGACGGATACCCTACCTCGTCCTTCTTCCGTGAGTGAAGGGGAGCTCCAAGCCTTGGCTCCCGACTCAGCTCCTGGGGGTGGTAGCGCCTCCGCTCAGCATTCGGATGGTGTGGATGAACACCAAACTGTGGCTTCTCGTATCCACGAGTTGCGCCAAAAGGGGATCCTCATACCGGAAGGTACGACTAGGGCTGTCTGTAGCGGCGATCCCGACTGGTCGACGCGAAGACGTGCTCGATATGCCGCCGCCTCGTGTTGCAGAGGGGCCTGAGGCCCAAGTATTTGGGCATCCCAAGGAGACTTTCGACGAGACGATCTGCTTCGACTTCAGTTGAGACCTTCCTTTGGCTTGCTCCGGACGAATGTGCTTGGCTGGTTCGTCTGATTAGGGGAGGTCCCGACGATCTTCCTCCGGTGGGGAGATTGACTTCAAAGACGACTACGAAAACGCCGCCTGCTCGTCGGTTAGGGTGAGTGCTCGAATCTTGTTCGATTTTTCCTTAACCCCTTTTTTTGTTGGTGCTTCGTTTGACTCGCTTCCTTATCAAATTTTGAGCAGAGTCAAGGTGACTGGAATGCTCTCGTTGTAAAATACGACAGAGCGCTGAAGAAGGCTCGCGACCAGCTTCGTGAGCAGGAAGAGGAGAGCCGGAAAGCTGCGCAGGCACTCCAGGACTCCCTTAGATCCATGACTCAGGAGAGGGACGAGGCGATAGCTCGGGAGAAGGAGATGAGGATGGAGTTCAACGTGACGAGGACGTCCGATCTTGCAGAGCTCGAGATGTGCCGGGAGTCGATTAAGGATCTCGAGACGGTGGTGGACAAACTTGAACGAGATAAAGCATCGCTCAAGCAAGAGAAGACCGCTTCTCTGTTGAAGCACACAGAGGAGGCGAATCGTCTGCGAAATCTCGAAGATACGAAGTTACTCATGAGCGGATCCGAGTAATGGTCGCCATGATTGCCAAAGCCGAGAAGTGCTTCCACCGGATCCGTCTTCGCGAGACTCGGAGGGATGAATACGACGATGCTCGGTGTCTCTACAGCCAAGCCTTCGGAACGAAGAAATGCCTCGAAGAATTGCTCAAATCCGGGCGCGCCATCTCGCAGGAAACTATCGACTTCTTCGCCGAGCAGGAGAGGAAATATAAGAGGAAGCGACTCATTTGGAAGTCAAAGAAATTCCCGAGGATGATCTTCGTCTCTCTCCCTTAGTATTGCCGTCGAGGTTCTTAGTCAAAGATATTTGGCAGAGGATCGATCCGTATGGATCGAACACTGAGCTGATTGACTCTGAAGCTGCGGCCGCTCTTCGGACTCCTTGCAGCGAACCAGAATTCTCCCCTATGGAAGATATGAGGGAGCTCTCTCGTCCTGCCGGATCCTCTACTCGTCGAGAGACCGCCCCCAAGGATCCTGCTGCTCCCCCGACGATACTGCTTTCAGACTCTCCAGCGAAGACACCCGAGAAGGCCGGATCATCTTCATATGCTTCGAAAGATCCTGACGCGAGAGTCGAAGCTGAGAATGCAAACATTCGGGCCGTAGATCCTCCAGTTCCTTCATTCGGTCATGTTTCTGGTCCTGGCGTGGGTGAGGATCCTCCTCGTGCGGGCGAATAGTCGTGATGCTATGCTTGCCTTTTGTCCCGGCTTGACGATGCTGTTGTTCCTCGTCTCTCCTTTTTTTTATAAGTTGTGAACTCTTCGTTTTTCCTGGTCCGGGTGGGTCTTGTTTGTGTAAAACTTTTAAAACATCTGATCGGAATATTTCAGCAAGTCATTCTCCCTTTATTTTTCTTAGGGGTAGCTTAACGAAACGTAGTCCATCAAGGATAATATTAACCCGAACATTACTTAATATAAATAGCTGGACGAAACTTGACAAGGAATTTTAGTTGTAATAATCGAGGAAAAGGTATTTGGACGCTCCGCGGTAACCGAGAGAAACTTGATCGGCCAACTCATTGTTCTTCGATTTGCGGCAAGGTCCGAAAATTTCGCTCGTTAGTCCGGTCAGTGCAATGCGCACAGGTGACGCGGGACTATTTTTCTTTCCCTCGATAGATAATCTGATCATGATATAACCGATTAGTTTGGGCGAGTGCTCGTGCGCTGCTTGCAGGTAAGGGGCGAGCATCGTTAATTCGGTGTCCGAACTGTTGTCGTTTGCTCGGAAGCTAGTATAACAGGCTTAAAGAATTTGGATATCTTTTTTTATTGGGGCTGGACCCCGTAGAGGGGATGCCTACGTACCTCCGAGGAGGATCAAACCTTTCGTAGTTCGTTGTGCCCGAGTAAAAATGACTTGCTAGTCATTTACTCGGACGAGTAGAAGTGACTATAAAGTGCATCTACTCGGTGTTTTTTTTTTTGTTGGGAGTGGAAGTGACCTGATGGTCATCCGCTCGGGGGAGTTGCACATATGTCTTTGACTCGTCTGTCGATTCTACTCGTCTCATGAGTAGAAGCGACGAAGGTGCATCGAGTTCCATGCTCGTGGGACTGCCTCTCCACGGGAAGTCTCGAGCCGGTATACGCCTGGTTTGACGACTCGAGTAATCTTGTAGGGTCCTTCCCAGTTGGCGCCTAATTTCCAGCATTGAGTTCCTTTGTGTTCTCGAAGACCTTTCGCAGGACCAAGTCGCCGAGTTCGAGGGGTCGCGCACGGACTTTCTTGTTGTAGTAACTCTCAATCTGGTTCTGATAGTTCTGGATTCGAAGGAGCGCTTGGTCGCGTTTCTCTTCGAGCTCATCGAGAGCATCAAGAAGCAATGCCCTGGTTGAGTTCGACATGTTGTGGCATCTTGGAACGGCGGAGACTCGTAACATTGGCTTCCGCCGGGGCCATTGCTTCCATTCCATACGCGAGAGAAAAAGGTGTGGACTTGGTTGCTCCGCGAGGAGTTGTCCGATGCGACCATAGGACCCCGTCGAGTTCGTCGGCCCAGTATCCTTTCTTTAAGTCGAGGCGCTTCTTGATTCCATCAATGATTATTTTGTTCGATGACTCTGCCTGCCCGTTGCCTTGAGGGTACCGCGGCGTTGAGGCGCTCAGGCGGATATTCCACTTGTCGCAGAATTCCTTGAAATTTCCTGACATAAACTGAGACCCATTATCGGTCACGATCTCGTAAGGGAGGCCGTGACGACAGATGATGTTCTTCCATACGAAGCCGCGAACCTCCTTCTCGGTGACTTGTGCGAATGCTTCGGCCTCTATCCACTTGGTGAAGTAGTCGGTTAGAACTAATACGAAGCGACGCTGCGAGAGCTTGGTAATGGCCCGATAATATCCATTCCCCATCGCATGAATGGGTAAGGGGCGGCGGAGGTGCGCAGTAGTTCAGTTGGGCTGTGAATGCTCGGAGCGTGTCGCTGGCATTTGTCGCATCGCCGGGCGTACGCTTCGCAGTCTGTGTTCATCGTCGGCCAGAAGAATCCCAAGCTGCAGACCTTCAGAGCGAGTGCCCGACCACCCGAATGATTACCTCCGGCACCCTCATGCGTCTCGGCCATCACTAACCGTGTTTGTTCGCCGAAGATACACTTAAGTAGGACCTTGTTAGCCGTTACTCGGGTGGAGGTCGCCGTTCATAATGATGTAATGAGCACTGCGTCGTTTTAGCCGCCTGGCAGCCCACCTATCGGCTGGGGTCGTCCCGTCGGTAAGGTACTTCATAAATTCAACTCTCCAGTCAATTAGGTGCTGATCCTGATCCGTCATCTCGGTGTCGCCGTCGAAGTCTAGTTGAGACGTTGTCTCGGAGACTGAGGTGATGAGGCAAATTTCCTCCGTTGAGATATCGATGCTCGGTTTTTCGATCTGATGAATCGGTATAGTCCTTTTAACATGGTCATGGAGCTTGCTCCGAAGGGCTGCTAATGCGTCGGCGCATGCGTTTTCTCCACGGGGAACTTTAGTGAGTTCGAAGAATTCAAACTCCTTTGCTAGCTTTTGAACGAGACGAAGATATGCGTCCATTCTGTCATTGCGCGCATCATAGTCGCCGCTGAATTGGCTGGCAACAAGCTGCGAGTCGCAATAGGCGCTGAGTCGTTTGGCTTTGACTGCCTTGGCGAGACGGAGACCAGCGATTAATGATTGTATTCTGCCTCGTTGTTGGATGCGGGGAAACCAAAGCTAAACGATTGGCGGATAAGTTCCCCAGTAGGTGATTGGAGTTGAACCCCTGCTCCGGAACCTTTGTTCGTTGAGGAACCGTCGACGTGCAGTATCCAGTTAGAATCTGGGGTTTCGAGATCTTGGGCCAGTTCTGGAGATAGTTCGATGAGGAAATCGGCAAGGACCTGAGCCTTGGCAGCCGTTCGACATTTGTAGGTGATGTCGAGTTCGCCTAGTTCTATCGCCCATTTGGTTAATCGGCCGGCTCTAGTCGTGTTTTGCAAGACAGTTCGGAGCGGCTGATCTGTTAGGACTTCGATTGAATGTGACTGAAAGTAAGGTCGCAGCTTTCTCGCGGATTCGACGACGGCAAGAGCCATCTTCTCGAGTGTCGGGTACCTCGTCTCGGGACTTGTCATCCTCCTGCTCATATAGAAAACTGGCCGTTGCTCGCCTCGATTCTTCCTTTATCAGGACACTGCTAACTGCTGCTGACGAGACTGCGATATAGAGGGATAAGACATCCCCCACCTCGGGCTTGGCCAAGATCGGAGGCGTCGTAAGATAATGCTTGAGTTGCTGGAAAGCATCTTCGCATTTGCTATCCCAGAGGAATTTCTTGTTCCCGCGGAGTAGGTCGTAGAAGGGGAGGCACTTATCGGTTGATCGTGAGATGAAACGGTTCAGAGCCGCGATTCGGTCGGTTAGGCGCTGGACCTCTCTGCAATTTTTTGGACTCGGGAGGTTAAGGACCGCTGAGATCTGCTTTGGATTTGCCTCGATACCTCGCTGCGTGACGATGTAGCCGAGGAATTCACCAGATGAGACGCCGAACGTACACTTGGCCGGGTTCAGTTTCATCTTGTATGTATTGAGAATGTCGAAACACTCTTGTAGATGTGTGAGATGGTCGTCTGCTCGGAGTGACTTTACGAGCATATCATCGATATAGACTTCCATCGTATGACCAAGTTGCTTGGCGAACATGCGATTGACCAACCGCTGATACGTTGCTCCGGCATTTTTTAGCCCGAAGGGCATCACCTTATAGCAGTAGATTCCTCGATCAGTATGAATGAGGTTTTTTCTCGGTCATCTGGATGCATCATGATCTGATTGTAGCCGGAGAACGCATCCATAAATGTCAGTAGCTCGTTTCCAACGGTCGACTCGACGAGACGATCAATGTTCGGCAGTGGATAACTGTCCTTGGGACAGGCCTTGTTGAGGTCAGTGAAGTCGACGCACATTCGCCATTTGCCATTCTTTTTCTTGACGACCACCGGGTTGGCGAGCCACTCGGTGTAGCGAACCTCCATGATTGAGCCCGCGTTGAGTAATCGTTGAACCTCGTCAATGACGGCCTGGGACCTGTCGGGTCCTAGCTTTCTTCTCTTCTGTCGGACTGGCTTGACGTTAGGGTCTACGTTCAGCTCATGAGTTGTGATGGATGGATCAATTCCTTGCATGTCCGACATGGACCAAGCAAAAGTGGACAAGTTCTGCTTTAAAAAGTTGAGGATCTTGCGCTGCATCTCGTCGGGTAAGTAGGCTCCTACTCGTAAGATCTTACTTGGATCCGACTCGTCGACCGGTACTTCAAGGACTTCTTCTTTTTGGGGACAGACCTTGCTGGTCGGAGGGGAAACCAAGTTGACGAGTGACTGGGAACGCTGTATTTTAACGGTGGCGATCAGGATATCTCGTGCGGCTCGTTGGTCCCCTCTCACCGTTCTGATTGTTCCATCTGATCCCGGGAACTTGACACACTGGTGGTAAGTCGATGCGATTGCTCGCATAGAATATAACCAAGGAGTCCGAGAATCACGTGATAAGGGGCTTTGTATTGACTACGGAGAATTTGACCATCCGGGTTACTCCCTCCGCTTGTACCGCGAGACGAATCGTCCCGAGGACTACCTCAGAGGAGCCGTTGAAACCAGTCAGGGTTCTGGATGAAGGCTTTTTGTCGTTCAGGTCAATATTCATCTTAACGAGAGTCTCGCGAAAGATGATATCAACAGAGCTGACCGGTGTCGACGAGCACTTTGGTTACGTCGTACCTGTCGATCTGCAGCATGACGAGGAGCGGGTCGTTATGAGGGAAGTTTATGCCGAGAAATCATTAGGTGAGAAATGATTGGCTGATCGGTTGGGGGCTTTTGAGGCCATCGCTGTGAAGTGGTCGCCTGTCGGCGATGATTTTTAACGGATCGCACCGAGTCTCCGCAGGGTGGAGACCCTCCCATGGGTGGAGACCCTCCCATGATCACGTTTATCCGGGGCCGAGCACTCGTCTGTTTGGCGAGGAGAAAGGCTCGGAGATCCTTACTTTCTTCAGGTTGTTCGATCTTCTTGCGGTTAAGCTTCGCTCGTAAGTCGCCTACTCGGGAGTTGAGGTGATCGCGGAGATCAGTAGCAGGTTCGTCTGTCGAGTACGCTGGCGAAGACGTGGAGACTGATGCAAGCTTGGCTCGCTTGCCTTCTATCTTGGAACGCAGGTCAGAGGGCCTGGGTGTTCCGCCGATTATTGGAGTGGCCTTTCGCTTGAGGAGTGTGCGCAGATCTGTTTGTTCAAGGGGGTTCCTTGATGTCGCTCTCCTCATCGGATGAATGCCCTGGCTGAACGCGAATAACCTCTATCCTCTGTCGGGTCACGGGCTGCTCTTTCGTCTTCCGAGGCGTTGTCGTCATTGGCCTGCCGAGGGGGCTGTTCTGCGTCCTTTGGCTTTTGGTCGTTTTGACGTGGTTTGCCTTGGAGACTTACGCTGGTTCTTTTTGTCTTTGTCTCGACTCCAACTGTTCTCACTCTTCGGTTTTGGAGGAGGAATCTTAAGTTCTCCGCTATCGATCGAGGAAAGGAATTGCGCGAACAAAGTCTTGCACTCGGAAGTATCGTGCCCCTTTTGGCCATGAAGCTTGCACGATTTGGTAAGGCTTGGGGGCGCGAGGGGTGGCCCCGCGACGGTGTCGACGTGGGCGGTAGCTGCGGGACTCGTTGTTCGGGAAGACTCACCTGGAGAGTCCGCCTCTCGGTGGAATGTATTCCACTTCTTTCCATTCTCATCGACGACGTAGAGGAGGCTGTTTTACGACTATTCTTGTCGTTAGGAGCATGCTGCCGAGGTTCGGTATGAGCGTTGTCGGCATTCTTGGGTATGAGGTCTTCGCAGTGTGTTGCTTCCCGAGAATAGCCTTCGTGTCTTCTTCCATACGGATGAAGTTGTGTGATCGAGCGATGGCGTCTTGTAACGAGGGCGAGGCATGCGGTATAAGTCCTCGCGAAACTTGCAGTCGACCTGAAGAGTGTTCATCAAGGCGTCGATGGCAATGTGGTCCGGAATATTGATCCGGGAGACCACTTTCTTAAATTGCTCCATGTAGTCTCAGAGACTTTGGTCCTTCCCCTGCTTAAGATTCCAAAGACTGGAAGTTGTTGCCTCTCGCTTTGTGAATACAATATAATTCTTGAGGAAAGCCGAGGAGAGCTCCTTGAAGCTACTGATAGAGTTCTCCTCGAGTCCCGAAAACCAGGTCAGAGCTTGCTCGTTCAACGTCTCGACGAAGAGCTGACAGTAGCTGGCGTCTCTCTCTTGACCGGGAGGCGAGCTCTGGCCATCGCAATGTTGAAAAGCCGTTAGGTGTTCAACGGGATCTCCTCCAGGTTTGTAACTTGGTGGTCGTAGCTTGTCCATCTTTGGAGCTGCACTTTGGTCAGCTCCTCAGTAAAAGGCGTGCGAGAGGTCGAGGCGATGACGCTGTCAATCTCGGGAGCCGCGCTAATGGCTTGATGAATCTTCGAGTTTATTTGTTGAACACTCAGCTTGAGCTCGGCGAGTTCTCGGATCGTCATTGAGTGGGACGCAGATGGGGAGGCGTCAGCGGTGAGAGAATCTACAGGCCGGGTTCGTCAGTCCGTGTGACCATATCGTCGGAGTCAGAAGGGTTCGTGTGGAAACGTGACGACGAAACGATTGCGGGTTAGTCCATGTGCGTGGCAGGCACGATGAGGAGCGGCAACAGGGAAGCGAGTCGTTCGTTAATCGTCTCTGGACCTCCCCCTGGCCCTGGACGAGTCGAGCCATGACTGAGCTCATCCGTCGGCGAGAAGGGGAACGGGAGGAGGAGGAGGAAAAAGGAGGAGGAGTCGGGGTGGGTTCCGGCTCCTCGCCTGAAGCCTCGGGTTCACCATGTCGAGTAAGAAACGCTAGAATCCGTTCAGCCCCACGGTGGGCGTCAATTGTTTAGGGGTGAGAAGTGGTAAACTAGTGAGTAAACCAATACTAAAAATGGGTCGAACAGAAGCGTCTTATTAGATTCCGAGATGAGGGGGTTACAAGAAGGTATGGAAGACAAGCTTAGTAAAACGGAGAGCTTAAACGAAAAGATACAAAGCGGCGAGACAACGTACGGCCAATAAACCCTAATTCTAGCCGCCAGTATGTATGCCTTAGTGTCGATGCCCCGCTCCGTTCTTCTCCTCTCCCTTTTATAGCTTCTGTCCTGATGGGACTTGACCTAGTTTCGCGTCTGGTCGATTGGGCCTTACCGGCCTGTCGGGCCGGACGAGCGAATTCTCGCCCTGGGTGCCGAGTCGACCATCCCACGTTGTATCTTCTGCTCGGCTAAAAGCAGTCTGCAGCCGAACTGTGGGAGCAGAGTGTCAGCTTCCGAGCCAATGACTGTCTAGTTAACTAGAATGGGCCTCTTGTTCGATGGGCTTTGTGGATGGTACAATCCATCTCTAACACAGACCAAAAATTGTTCGTTTTAGCCGTCGAAATGGAGGCTGTTTTGACTCTGATATTTTCTGGTGATTTCAGATTTCGAGTCCTTATAAGCGATCAGAGTTCATAGAGACCACTTTTTTTAAGTGCTAATGTGAAGGCTATTTCGTAAAATTATGCACGTAGTTTACCATTTCTATTATAGGTAGTTGAGTATCGGAAAAGTTCAATCTTTATGATATAGTCTAATTTGAGTCTTGTATTTTTTTTGTTTAAACTATATATATAGATTTAGATTATTCAATTGTTACATGAGTTATGAAACTAGTATATAAATATAAACATATATCTTGGTGAGAATATGTGGTGAATGGGATTAGTTTATGTCCTATCAGTTCTTTCATTGCTATGTGTGGTGAACTAGACATTGTTTTGTTCATATTTAGGTATATATTCCCATGATTGAAGTGCTATCATTGAATCCGTGATTTGTGTATTTAGCCTTTTATACCTCATTGTGTGGTTCTCTGTTACTCACTCCACTTTCTACTCCTTTCCAAATAAAACTAAAAAATTGATATTATTAATCAACAAAAGAAAATACTTACAAAGAATTGGAAAAGTTCAGAAAATTTAAAAGATAAAATTTAAATTATGACGAAACAGAGTGCAGTTAAAGAAAACAGAGCATAAAGATTTAGTGTGAGCAGAGCAGCGAGAGTTTAGGTTCTTTTGCTAATATGGAGAAGCTATCTTGAGGAGTATTGATAGGGGTGCATATTGCTTGGGAGTGAGACTAGCGAATTCCACCTTTCTAACGATTCCCAAAATCAATACCCTGAGCTGACGAGAGAGATTGAAGCTGGTAACGAATATCAACGTCAGTCCTATATGGTTGAATGGATGGATTGATGGTGCTTCCTTCCATTACGTTCACCCCAAATCGCAAAGGTCGTAGCCTGAAAGCTAATTTAGCAAGCATAATCTGAAAGCATTGCATACTCCAAACAATGAAGGAGAAATTACATGCGAATAAAAGATTCTCCCTTGTCTCCAGTGGCTCGCATAGGGTACAAGCTTGGGTGATGAACGCCTTGCGAGGAACACCTTGAGAGACCAGATTTTACTATGCCATTCCACTTCATCGCATCAGGTTTCACGCCTCTCTTTGGCATGCTAGAAAGGCCTATAATCATTGTCGCCTTGGTTCCACAACTGTTGTTCATTCCGGCGTCAGCATTTGGGATTCAAGGGTTCGATTTCCCTGAACATATCATGCACAGGCGCACCACAGCATCGACGAATTGTCTAGAAACTTCCATTCGCAGCTTCCATGACTTTTTCAACCTGATTTAAGCCTAGGAGTCTGGTTGCGGAGTCACTCGCGTTATCAGTTAATCTTCCCAATCTTGTCCACTGTCCAGTTATCAAACTAGAAAAAATTTAGAAGAACAATCTTTGATCTCATACCGGATCAACCTGAAGGTATTGGATGAAGTCACATTAGCTTCTTCCAAAGCCATGAACAGCATCGCAAAAAAAAAACTGATTACGAAGTATATAGTGTTTGGACCAAGTAACATAGAGAGAAGCCGCATTTGATGCAATCCACCATATCAGTTTCAGAGAGTAGCCCTGGGAATTTTTCAGATAATTTTCGTAACCCTAAACCTCCCTCCCGTCTAACACACAAAGATCATCCATGCCACTTTTTATTTCGAAGTAATGGTGCTGACCATAGGAAAGCTGCACATAGGCTTCTATCTTGTTGTAACAATTCTTGGGAAGTCTGAGCTCCAAAATTTAATAATGCTCCTATCACTCACTGGATTAGTTGCCGCCGATCCCGGACATAGTTTTTCTTGACCAGGTAACCATCCGCGGTCGAACTCTCATCAGTTAAAGGTTCGTAATCAGCTATCTTTCAAGCAGCGAGTGGTGAGAGAGGCAGCACAAGATATCTGATAATAAGTTCTTCAGTTGGGATTCTAATTTAAGCTAAAACAGCATTTGTAAACTCAGTAGCTGCCCCCAGAAATTTAAAAGATGATTTAGCTGCAATGATCCTGAGATCAGACTCAGTCGCAAATGATCCCAAAACTTTTTGTGTTCTATAAAGGGATAACTACGATCATGATGTTTCCTATTCTACAAGGATTTGATACTAATCTAACTGTACCTATATCTAGCTAATTTTAAGATATTCCTATCTTGTATATATACTCCTCTCGATGTATCAATAAAGACACAAATTCAGATAATATTTCACGTAGAGATCTTTCAAGTACCATCCATGAAAATTACCATATTGTCCGCAAAGCTGAGATGAGTCATGTTAAGTTCGTACTAGAAAGAATGATACACAATTCTGTAATATATTGCCACCTTGTTAAGCCTTAGAGACAATACATTAATAGCTATAACACAATAGATAAGACGACAACGAGCATTTTTGGCGCCTCGATTACTACGTGAACAAGCTTTCCAGCTCATCGGTTACAAAAAATAGAGAAAGAGGCCGGAGGTAATACAGCTATGAATCTATGATATGAACAGAGCAGGAAGGCTCATAGCAACGATAGCTTCAGTAACAAAATCTCATCGTACTGTATCAAAGCCTTCGGTATAGTGAGTGTTTTGCAAAAGTGACTTAAATTTGAAGGTAAATGCAAAACTAACTCATCATTTTTTTTTAGAATTTTCATTTGCCTTATTCACCTTAGATGTTCGAGTTATTCACGAAAACGCTGTTGTTTTTTTTTTTGTTTTTTTTTCTTTTAAATGAATGTTTACTCTATCATCCTCATCTTCATCAAGTATTTACAATATTGTCATTTCCATCAATACACCAACCACCATCGAACAACCAATTTGAATTTCTTAATGCACAAAAATTTGATTTTTTTCTCTTATTTTCTCATTTGTTATTCACACAAATCACATCTTTCACTTTCTCTCAAAATTCATCCAAAAAAATTTAAGATTTTTATTTCAAACATTGTAAGGTTCATAGAGATATTGAAACTCATGATTCTTAGTCATTAGTACGTTGGTAGAATTCTTGGTGAAGTTCTATGAGTTTAGAAAGCTAAACAAGTCATCTCACGGGTTCAAGATATGAAATTGATTTTTTTTTAGATTTGTTCGTGAAGATGATCAGTGCATAAGTTAGTTTTACAATTGACATTTTTCTTGGTTTTTTGTAGAAGACTAACCTAGAAGTCTTCTACCTTTCCTTTGTTAACAAAAAAAAAAAAAGGGAGAACCGAGAAGACTTCTAGGGAAGTCTTTCTCGGATAATAAGTTAATTTTGGCAATTGACCAAAGTTTGTCAGAAATTTGACTTTTTGTAGAATACTTTCTGGGAAGACTTCTTAGGGAAGTCTTCTTTACTGTTTGTGTGGGTTGCTTTTGCAATTGACAATTAAAACTAAAAAAATTATTATTTACGAGAAGACTTCTTGAAAGTCTTCTCAAACTTTATTTCCTGGTTTTGGTTACAGAAGACTTCTAGAGAAGTCTTCACTAGAAAAGTCAAATATAGTAAATTGCAAAAGTAATTTAGGAGACTTCTTGAGACGTTGAGAAGACTTTGTATAAACGTAAGAAGACTTCTCTAGAAGTCTTCTATAAAAAGTTAAATTTTTGACAAACTTCTGTCAATTGCAAAACTAACATTTTTAACATAAAAGACTTCTTTAGAAGTCTTATCTCAGATTTTCGAAAAAAATTCAAATTCAAAAGTAAGTTCAATATTTACAAAGGAAGACTTCTCAAGATGTCTTCTGTAGAGTAGACTTCTTAAGAAGTCTTTCATCATAAATTTGCAATTGCAAAATGACCTAAATGGAAGACTTCCTAAGAAGTCTTCTGTGAGAAGACTTCTAAAACGTCCTTCTGTGAGAAGACTTCTTAAAACGTCTTCTGTGAGAAGACTTCTTAAAAAGTCTGTTACGTCAATCTTTATTAAACTTCAGTTCTCTCAAAACATAAAATGAATTTTGCTTTTTTTTCTTGTTAATTCATGTGTATTAGTCAATATTGGGTCTCTTGAGTGAAATTATAACTTAATTGGTGATAATTATGAGGTTACAAACATTCATATTTATTAATGTTTGTAGCTAAACTAAGAAGACTTACAGAGAAGTCTTCCATGAGAAGACTTACAGAGAAGTCTTCCATGAGAAGCTTACATGGAAGTTTATTCAAGGAAGACTTACCAAGGAGGTCTTCTCACAGAAGACTTACAGGAAAGTTTTCTACGTTCGTGTTTTGTTAAATTTGTTAAGTTAACTTTAATATGTATTTTCTAAATTTCAAAAGTGTCAGTAACTTCAACAATATCAAGTAATGTGGTTTGATGTGTCTTCTTATATCTTAAGATATACTTTTAAATTTTATGAAATTTAAAATGCAATTTTTTACTTAGAGTTTAAGTTTCTCGCTTAAATTTTCATTCCTGCTTACATTCCCGCTTCCGAGAAGACTTAACTTTTTCTAGTGAGACTTATGTATTATTTGATCTTGATTGAATCTAACTAAGATTTCTGAGAAGTCTTTCTCGTAGTTTGTAATAAATTTGATAAAATATAAAAAAAATTATGTTGTTTTGGATAGTAATGGTTAAAAAAATTTTTTTTGTTATGAATTTCAAATAATGTCAAGCATTTTGAAAAATAAAATAAAATATTGTAGACATCAACATATTTATTAATTTTTTCATTAACTTTTTTCAATTTTACAAAATAATTCAATAATTAAAATAATACACCTAATAATCATTAACATACCATAAACAAAAGAATTACAAAATAATCATTAACATCTTCATGGGAGACTTGTGGAAGACTTCTAGAAAGACTTATGGAAGACTTCTGGGAAGACTTGTGAAGACTTCTAGAAGTCTTCCAGGAAGTATTTTAGAAGTCTTCTAGGAAGTATTTAGAAGTCTTCGAGAGTTTTTTTGAGTCTTCATGGAGAGACTTCTAGAAGATTTCTGGAAGACTTCTAAAATACTTCCTAGAGGACTTCGAAGTCTTCCACAAGTCTTCTTGAAATCTTCTAGTGAATTTTTCTAAATTTAAGCGGGAAGTCTTCAGAAATCTTCCAGGGTTTCTTCCTAAGTCTTCGAGGAGTCTTCAAAAGTCTTCTAAAGTCTTTTTAAGTATTCTTTTCTTCTCGTTCATACCAAAAATAAAAAATCAGATTCTTAACCAAAGAATACTATCAAAAATAAAAGAGGAATATAAAAATGCCAAACCTTTTAACTTGTTAATGCCTCTACAGGTTTTCACTCTACATAAAATGTTGTGTTATCTTCTTTCTTCCTTCATGCCAAAAAGAAAAGGACATAACTTTAACCATTGAACACTATCACAACACAAAATAGGAATAAAAAAAGTCATACATTTAACCTTGTTAAAGTAAGTTGAATATACAACCTTTAGAATCTAACATATAAACACACCAAAAATACATATTCAAAAATTATAGATTACTTTGAAATGAGTGAAAGATGAGAGACATTTAATGAAAAATCTACAAAAACAAGATAAATTAGTGAGGAATAATAAGAGAAAGATGAGAAAGGACTATAAAGTTAGGTGTTTTTTTATTTAAGTTAGGTGTTTTCAAGTCTAAAGAAATTAGAGAGGTTTGAGAGTTTAGAGTGAGAAACATTAAATGTTTGTTGGCAGCCATTTGAGAGGAAGAAAGAAAATGTGTAAATTATCTTTATATGTAGAGACAAAAATCCCAATTATGTTAAATATTTCGATATAGAATCCTTTCACGAGAAGTCATCTAAGAGAATACTTCTCAAATTATGAAGTCTTCTGGAAGGTTTTCCAAAATCATATAAATACATGAGAGAAGACTTCTGGAAGATTTTGCACTAAGCGGAAAACACATATCATCTTATTTTGAAAAACTTCTAGAGAAGTCTTCTTGGAGTTTTCTAGAAAGTCTTTTGAAACCATAAATCAATTAACTAAGCAAAAAACACTTTCTTAAACATAAAACAAACTTAGAAAGTTTTAAAATCATCTTATTAGAGAATCACTAACACATATTCGTCAAATTCAAAAAAAAAGTTAAAAGAATAAGATTTCAAAATATACCCCTAAAACTACATACAATACTATAAAATATGTTACTAAAACCTAACCAATCATTATCATGATTCATTCTACATTAAATCATCTAGATTGAAAATAATTATTTTAGTTGATATAAATTTACATAATTTAGAAATGTTTTGGCTACATGATTCCTATTTTTCCCCCAAATAAATATTTTTTAATATTTATTGTTTGGGAAGATTTCTAGAAGACTTATTCACGCATAAGTTATTATGGTAAAATTGAATAAAGTTTTTTTTGTTTATTGATAAGGAGTTTGTTGTATTTCAATACATTTTGAGATAGAGAAAACTTTTCTAAAATTCTTTTCACGCGAAATAAGTTATTATGGTAAAATTGAATATAGTTTTTTGTTTATTCATAAAGAGTTTGTTGTATTTTGAATAATTTTTTAATTACTTTTGCATACAATTGAATTTAGAGTACATTTTTACATTTGAATCAAGTTTTGAATCATTTTTATCAATTTTCTCGTCGGTATATTAAGTTTTTGAATCAACATTTAAAAGACTAACGATTATTTGTACCCACTAGTGGTTTTGTGTCTATCTTCTTCAATTTTCTTTTTTGAATTTGGTTTTTCAAAATTTTGTCGACTTTTATTTTGGTTTTTATTTTGTTTGTTACCTTTTTAGTTATTGAAATTTTAATTAATCGTAATTGCTGCTTACGAAACTGACGATTATTGTGCTGACTAGTGGTTTTGTGTCTATTTTGTTCCATTTTAATTTTTCTTAATTTGTTTTGTTGACTTTTATTTCGGTTTTTATTTTGTTTGTTAAATTTTTAGTTATGGAAATTATGATTAATCGTAATAAATTAGTAATTTAGAAAACTGAATTAACCGAGAGTCATTACAAATGAGAGACAGATATTACAGATCTCTTCATGTTTATTATTTTAATTGTTTATATAAATTTAAATATTCGAAATTTGTGGTTCAGAATTGACTAGTTCTACGAAATTTTTGTATTTGATTTTTAGTTAAAATGTCGACATACATTCAAGTATAATAATAAAAAATTGGAAGAGGGCAATTAATTTTATTTACAGACGTCAATAAAATTAAGGGTTTGAGAAGCCGAATAACTTTTCACATTTTCATATGTTTTGGCTTTTGAAGAATATGCTTTTGTCTTTTTTCATTCGTTTACTTTTTTAAGTGAAAGTTCTCGACTCTTCATGTAATATAAATAAAGTGTGGAATTTGAATAGTGTTTGAATGTTTATTTTTTGGATAAAAGTTGGATTATTATTTTGTTTAATTGGTTTAATTATGTGCTAAAATAAATTAAGAAAAATCATAGTATATGAATAATTAAATTTCAAACTATTGTTTTGGGAAAAAATAAATATAACTTCTGATCCAGGAAAATCTAATACAAAGTTATAGTCCGGTGGATATCTGACTTTATATTATAGTTTATGTAGAGAAATAACACGTTGATTTATGATAATTTTTGCACATTCTGAATAGATCAATGGATTCTGACCCAAAGACTAAACAGACTTTCAAAAGGGAAAGAAAAGAAAATATAGACAACACGGGTTTTAGAATTCACTGGGTTAAACAATTAAACTTCTCATTTTGGGCTATGTTATAATTACTATGTTGTACTGGGCTAGCACTATACCGAACTGCTTTAACGAGCATTGAATAACAAGTTTTCAGGAAAAGAAAAGCGGATTTTAGAAAATAGGCAAATCACTCGAATAAATATTTTTTTTAAAATTTTTTTCACAAAAATAAACTTTAAAAAAATGATCAAAATAATTTTTTTATTTTGAAAATTTTAATATTTTTTTAATTTTAAATTTCACTCCCAAAACTTCACTGCATAATTCTAAACCTTAAATCTAGATTATTTAATCTAAAGGGTATAAATATATATTTACATTTTTTAATAAAATTTGTTTTAATAATTTTTCTCTCTAAAAACTATTTTGGTGATAATTTTTTTTAAATCTACCTTAAAATATTTCTCTTTAGAAAAACACAAATATTGACAACAAGGTTTTAAAAAATAATGAAAAATATAGACAACACGTTCACATGTCAAATATCCATATTATATGGAACGCAAAAATGACGTGAGCTATTGGTAAAAAAACGTGAGGACAAGATAGATCATGCGTGCAACTACGGAAAAGAAAACTAATCATATACAATATATATAATATATAACATTGTATATTACGTTACTTTTAATTTAGTTCGTAAACCAACCTTAAACACCAGGTGCAAATGGAAATCTCCGGACTTTGTTGAAGTAATTCCATGTCAAATGAAAAATGTAAAAGCCATCTCCCCGAGCAAGCCCGAAAAGTGGGATTAAAGACACGTGGCTACGCCATAAAGCAAACCACAGTATCCTTTCATCGGTTTCATGGTTTGAAGCTAAGCATCTGTTAGAGACCCTAAACAGTTTAGAATTTTTTAAAAATAAATTTGGAGGGTTCTTTTCCATGTAAAACTTTATAAAAATTGAGGGCCTTAAATCAATGTTTCACTTCGGTATACTCATGACCACCCATGGTCTCAAGATAACCTAACGTGTTTCTTTCTGTTTAAATCCGTATTAATCACTTATACTTAAGTTACACATGCACAAAATTGGAAAGAAATGAACAAACAGAATTTTCATTGAGATATTGACATGTGTGTTTATTGTTCTAGCATGGTATGAATATCTTAAACAATTAACTATCGAATTAACTCTAATCTTAACACACAAATAAAACTCTTGCCAAGAAAAAACATGTGTAGTACTTAGGGATCGAATCCACAAAGAGCAATGACACACAATAAGTTTCTTATTTCTAAAGCTAAGCTAGATAGATAGATATATATTAGTAGTAATTAATCAATTCAAAGAAATATTCCTTGTCAGGAAATATATATGAAATATGAAAATATGATAATAAATGCAGATATGGAAATATACTATTAAAATAACTAAACACAAATGTAAATATGCTAGACTTAGGGTTTTAGACTTAATGGATTATAGAGAATATGAATCACAGAAATGTAAATATTTTAGAACTCAAATACTAATTATTCTGACCATTTTAACTCCAACTCTTGTATGCGAGTAAAGAAAAGACCATCGATCGACGGCTAAGGCATGATGCCAATCGATGGTGAAATCAGAAGGAAGTGTGAACGAGATTTGATATGTTCACCAAGTTAATCAGACCAGCTCTCGCATGCGCCTAACAACCTAGTTCAATGGAGTCAATTCTGACACAGAACCTACTCTCGTAGTCATCCATGTCCTACTTTCGAGATCATAGTTAGCTACTCTAGAATGCAAGCATTAAGCACAACTCAATTGATGGATATTAACTTAACCTAGCAATCCTACTTTTGGGCTAGTCCATGATTATCATCATTCAACCTAAATCTATTTGATAACTACTCATGCATAATCAAAGTAAGAACAATAGTCTGAATATAATGTATAGATAAAATATTGGGATTCCAATACAAATCTCCCTAAGAAATTATGAATCTTCTTCTCTAGAAACCTTAAAACTATAATAGAAAACTAAACTCTCTTCTCTCAACTCTCTCCAACTCTCCACACACTTCTGTGTATAATACATAAAGCATAAATATAAAACTCTAAAATCTAGGGCAAAACTCGTCAAGGTTATCTTCGTCATTTGTCTCTAACTTGGGCTTGAGATCTGCTTTTCTGTGAATTGGTAATCGATCGATGGGAAGTGTGCAACATCGATCGATCTTGGTCTTATACCATCGGTCAATGAAAAGGTTGTTTCGTCGATCGACGACTGTCTTGTACTTCGACTCTCTCAATGATCAACTACGGATTCTTCTCCTCTAAATGTTCCAAAATCTCCAAGTATCTCCATATATCTCCAAACATACCTGGACCTGT
This sequence comes from Moricandia arvensis, assembly GCA_905132765.1. Taxonomy (NCBI): domain Eukaryota; kingdom Viridiplantae; phylum Streptophyta; class Magnoliopsida; order Brassicales; family Brassicaceae; genus Moricandia; species Moricandia arvensis. The sequence continues at coordinate 21,433 of CAJHQP010007321.1, forward strand.
AAGGACCTTAAAACATAGCCTAGACACACATAATAGACCCTAAATAGAGCATATAGACTAAAACTGGTAATAAATAGGCTACCTATACCAGCATCACGACATGAACAATGATACAACTCAATGCATAACAAGTATTTACTAACTGCATGCAACATGATTCAAACATCAATAATTACAATTACAATTCAATATACTCTTACTTCCTACTGTTGTTCCCCCTTGTGCCCAACCCCAACGGATGTACACATGCTACTACATGCCTAACCGACATTCCTCTCCTTCACACTTTTCTTTTTCACTAATCCACACTCTCACCAATCACATTAGTCCCATCTTGACATCATTTATCCAATCTATTACATGCATATGTTCAATTCATTCTTAATAACCTAGCTCACAAACAATTCATAAACAAAAATCACAACATCAAACAATGAGTCAGTTAATCAATTTCTCGCATTAACACTATCAGTCCATTAGTCCTTTAAAAATATGAGTTATCTTATGTTGTATGTGATATGCATCTAACAACCTAGCAGCCATTATGATCTATCAACCTAACAACAACAAAAAAGACAAACAAAACCTAATTCAACATCCGACAATATAGAAGATCAAGAGAAGTAACTGGTTTCGAGACCACCTCAATGTTAACATCAAGGTAAAGGACAGGTCGATGGGCGTGGATACACATAGATAGGCCAGAGAGAGAGAGAGAGAGAGAGAGAGGACGAGACTCAAGCTCAGTAATAGACTCTTAGTTGGTCTTCATTGATCATGTAAGGGAGATAAAGGAGGACTCAACAACGATGAGTATAAGAAGAGGAATGAGGCTAAAGATTGAGGACATTCACACCCGAATACACACGCTTAGACATCGAGCACTCCCAAACACATCGATCTATCTTAGTTCATTGTGATTAATCTATATTCGTTATTATTCAACTGTTGATCTTTTAATCCGATAAATCATCAATACGATCCATCTTTGTCAAGTCTAACATGTTTACATCATTATTGTTCTAAGGATTTTTGTACCCTAGTTCTTTCTTCCCTAATTTATAAACACACTCAAATACCATAGTGTGGATTTTAGGATCCACATTTTGGCGTTGTTTGTGGGAAAAAAACTCATCCTTACTAAGAACCCGATCTAAGGTTTGTAAGCACAAAATGGACCAATTATATATGTCCCCTAGCTCTCTCATGGATTAATATTCAGACCAAAACACATCGCTCTTTTATATTTTGAAACCATACGACAAAATGAAGGATCATACCATAGTCGCCCGATCAAACGAATCGATTTCATACAAAGGATCCCTAAAACATTATAATGCCACTGTCTTGACCGAATCCTATAAGACACCATTTAGAATGAATACATCAACAACCACAACTGTATCCTCAAAATGCGATATCGTTTTCTATGGGCATGAATACCTAAAGCTTGACAAAACGCACGATGATGCTCTTGTTATTCAACTTGATGTAGAAGGATTCCATTTATCTAGGATAAAGATCAAAATTGAGAGCTCGACCGACGTGATGTTTAAGAACATGGGGTACCTCGATTCTGCAATGAAATCTGTGATAATGCCATTCATCCATTTTGAAGAAACCATGAACTATTCTCTCGGTTCAATCCCACTGATCTTAAACATTGACAATTGTCCAACAAGTTGTCAAATTTACCTTGATTGACTAGCCTACGCCCTTCAACGCCATACTCGGCAGACCTTGGTTCAGGAAAATAAAACTTATATCATCGATCTATCAATAGTGCATGTAATTCCCTCGCTTATGGACATCAAAACAAGCTGAGGAAGCCAAACGTCATCACGAGCATGCTATATGAGTAATTTTAGGAGAATTCAATCATTGGCTCCGTCTAATTTTGAAAGAGAGATGGAGTCGCATAAAATTATCAAAAATAAAACTCGTCCTCACAACTTGTAAACATGGCAAATATTTCATCAGATATGTCCACATCTATGATCGTTATCCCGAAAGATGAATAGGAATTGGGAACGAAACTTCTCTACACATCAAAATGGAGAATTAGTCTTTCTTAAAAAGAAACCTCAACATGTTCGATTGTCAGAGAGGATATGCCATGGATCCTCCAAGTTACATCCGTAGAGTTAAACGTCGACCTTACTTGCAAGCCCATAAAACAAAAAGACGTAAGTTGGGACTCGAATGAGATAAAGTAGTTAACGATGAGTTCGATAAACTACTGAAAGTCGAATAGATAAAATAAGTGAAATGGCCATATTAGTTAGCCAATCCAATGTTTATAAATAAGAAAAAAAATAAAATGGAGGGTATGCATCGATTTACCGACCTGAACAAGGCCTGTTCTAAAGATAGTTTTCCATTACCACATCTTGACCGGTTAGTAGAAGAAACAGAAGGCCACAAGCTGCAATCATTCATGAACGACTTCTTTGGATACAAGAAAATTCTACTGAATCCATAAGACCAAATGAAAAAGAGCTGCATCTTATATTGAAGGACTTTTTGCTACAAAGTAATGCCCTTCAGCCTCAAAAATGCTGGTTGCACCTATCAGCTCCTTGTGAACTGGATATTTGCCATAACGCTTAGTGACACGATGGATATCTATATATACAATATGCTCGTTAAATCCTCGAGTGGAGAGGGCCACACAGCCCAAATCTATGAGTGTTTTGCCATTCTGAAGTTCAACCCAACCAAGTGCTCTTTCGGATTTGCTTCTAGTGGGTTCCTCAGATACCTTGTAACCAAAAGATAGTTGAAGCTAACCCAAAAAAAAAATCTCGGCCCCCATAGAAATGTCATCCCGAGATCGAGAAGCTAAGCTCAAAGACTCACAGGGAAGATCGCAGTGGTAAGCCATCTTATTTTACGATCAGCTTCTAGATTCCTCCCCTTCAACCAAATGGTAAAAGAGAATAAAAATTCCAAAGAAATGAAGAATATCACACCGCTTTTCAAAAATAAAAACTATCTAAACCCCTTGAGGGAAAAACAATGTACATCTACGTCGCGACTTTGGAGGCTGCAGTAATCATAGTTCTAGTCCACAAGGAAAATAACAAGCATAAGCAAGTGTACTATGTGAAAAAATTGTTGATCGACGCCACGATATGCCATCATGGAGAAACTAGCAATTGTCATAGTCATGGCAGTCCAAAAACACAGACCATATTTCCAATCTCACTTAATCATAGTCATGACATCTTTACCCCTACGAACATTCTATATGAGTAATTTTAGGAGAATCCCAACCTTTGGTCCCGTCTTAGTCTAGAAAGCGAAATGAAGTCGCATAAATTATCAAAAATAAACTTGACCTCACAACCTGTAAACTCGACAAATATTTCACCAGCTTTATCAACATCAATGATCGTTATCCCGAAAGATGCATAGGAACTGGGAACGAACTTTCTCTACGCATCACAATTGAGCATTATAGGATATGCTTGTCAGTAGAGGATATGCCGTGGATCCTACAAGTTACATCCCTAGAGTTAAACGTTGACCTTACTTTCAAGCCCATAAAACAAAACAAAAAACGTAAGATGGGACTCAAATGAGCTAAAGTAGTTAAGGATGAGGCCAATAAACTACTAAAAGTCGGATAGATAAAAGAAGTGAAATACCCATATTAGTTAGCCAATCCAATGTTTATAAATAATTTAAAAAAGGGAAATTGAGGGTATGCATCGATTTCACCGACCTGAACAAGGCCTAGTCCAAAGATAGTTTTCCATTACCATATCTTGACCGGTTAGTACACAAGCTGCAATCATTCATTAACGACTTCTTTGGATACAAGCAAATTCTAATGAATCCATAAGATCAAGTGAAAAAGATCTGCATCACATATTGAAGGACTTTTTACTACAAAGTAATGCCCTTCGGCCTCAAAAACGCTGGTGGCACCTATCAGCGCCTTGTGAACTGGATGCTCGCCATAACTCTTAGTGCCACGATGGAGGTCTAAATATACAATATGCTCGTTAAATCCTCGAGCGGAGACGGCCAGATAGCCCAAATCCATGAGTTATTCGCCATTCGGAGAAAATTCAGAATGAAGTTCAACTCAATCAAGTGCTCTTTCAGAGTTGCTTCTGGCGGGTTCCTCAGATACCTCGTAACAAAAAGAGAATAGAAGATAACCCCTTCTACCAGATGGTAAAGAGAACAATAAATTCCAATGGAACGGCGAATTTGACACCGCTTTGCAGTAAAAAAACGTTTATTAGTGAACCATCAATACTATCTAAACCTATTTAGGGAAAAACGATGTACCTCTACGTCGCAACTTTGGAGGCTGCAGTAAGCAAAATTCTAGCCTGCGAGAAAAATAACAACCAGTGTACTATGTGAACAAATTGTTGATTGACGCCGAGACACGATATGCCGTCATGGAGAAACTAGCATTCGCCATAGTCATGTCAGTCCAAAAACTCAGACCATATTTTCAATCTCACTTAATCGTATTCATGATATCTCTACCCCTACAAACATGCTATATCAGTAATTTAGGAGAATCCAATCGTTGGCCCCGTCTTAATCTAGAAAGCGAGATGAAGTCGCATAAAATTATCAAAAATAAACTCGACCTTTATAATATGTAAATCCGGAAAATATTTCACCAGCTCTGTCAACATCGATGATCGTTAGCCCCAAAGATGCTAGTAATTGGAAGAAATTTTGCTACGTATCAAAATTGAGCATTAGTCTTTCTTAAAAAGAAACCTCAACATGTTCTTTTTTCAATAGAGGATATACCATGGATCCTCCAAGTTACATCCCTAGAGTTAAATGTTGACCTTACTTTCAAGCCCATGAAACAAAAAAGACGTAAGCTGGGAATCGAATGAGCTAAAGCAGTTAACGATGAGGTCGATAAACTACTGAAAGTCGGATAGATAAAAGAAGTGAAATACCCATATTAGTTAGCCAATCCAATGTTTATAAAATAAGAAAAATGGAAAATGGACAGTATGCATCGAGTTCACCGACCTGAACAAGGCATGCCGCAAATATAGTTTTCCATTACCACATCTTGACCGGTTAGTAGAAGCAACAGCCGGTTACGAGCCCTTCAGCCTCAAAAACCGCTGGTGGCACCTATCAGCGCCTTGTGAACTGGATACTCGCCATAACGCTTAATGCCACGATGGAGGTCTATATATAAAATATGCTCGTTAAATCCTTGAGCGAAGACGGCCACATAGCCCAACTCTAGGAATATTTCGCCATTCTGAGAAAATTCAGAATGAAGTTCAACCCAACAAGTTCTCTTTCGGAGTCGCTTATGACGAGTTCCTCAAATACCTTGTAACCAAAAGAGAAATAAAGCTAACCCAAAACAGATCTGGGCCCCCATAGAAATGTCGTCCTAATATCGAGAATCTAAGTTCAAAGATTCACAGAGAAGATCGCAGTGGTAAACCATTTTATTTTACGATCATTTGCTAGATGCCTCCCCGTCTACTAGATGGTAAAAGAGAACAAGAAATTTTAATGGAACGACGAATATGACACCGCTTTGCAGAAATAAAAATTTATATGAGTGAGCCACCAATACTATATAAACCCCTTGAGGGCAAAACGATGTACCTCTACGTCGCGACTTTGGAGGCTGTCAGTAAGCATAGTTCTAGTCCTCGAGGAAAATAACAAGCATAAGTCAGTGTACTATGTGAAGAAATTGTTGATTGACGCCGAAACATGAAATGCCGTCATGGATAAACTAGCATTTGCCATAGTAATGGCAGTCCAAAAACTCAGACCATACTTCCAATCTCACCTAATCTTAGTCATGACATCTCTACCCCTACGAAAATTGTTACATAGCCCCAATCAATCCACAAGAATAGTCAAATGGGAAATCGAACTGAGCGAGTATGACATCAAATTCAAACCTCGAGTGAGCGCCAAAGCACAAGTTTTGTTGGTCAATTTTGTTATAGAATTTTTCCTTACAACCAAAGACCCTGGAAAAAAATCAAATAAATGGAAATTTCATGTTGATGGAGCATCCTCAAAGCAATTCTCTGGGATCAGTATTTAGCTAGTTTCCCTGACATAAGACATTGAATGGTAATTTTGTCTGGGCTTCAACACTTCAAACAACAGACCACATTACGAATATCTTATCCCCGGCCTTCATCTCAATCTAAGCATCGGATTTCGTAAGATAAGTGTCTTCAGAAACTCACAACTCATGAAGAGCCCATTTAACGAGGAATATGAGGCCAAACAAGAGTGAATAGAAGCGTATCTCACAATAGTATGAGGAATAACCAAGAAATTTGATGATTATAATTAACTAGAATACTAAAAGGTTAAAACACATCTGCGGACGCCCTTTCATCCCTTGCTTTGACCTCGATTCCGAATATATATAAAAAATTCCCATTAAAAGGATCTAAAAGACAAAGTATTTAACTCCCCACCAAAAAATGAGAATCAGCAAAGCTCCTAACGCACCGGAAAAAAAAAATCAAGAAACAAAATGATACGATATGAACCATAACCACGCCAAATGCAGCTCTAATAGGTCGAGAGAGAACCCCCAATATATCAAAGTTGATGAAACATAAATTGTCTCGGTTAAGTCTGTCAAAGATAACCTGAATCACAACGACGCAAACAGTGACCACCTCAGTCTCCAATAGGAATTCAAGAAAATACCAGATTGGGAATCCCGATCCTCGAATATATCCTTAACGGAATACACCCATCTGATAAGTGGGAATCTTAGAAACATAAAGCCTTGAGCTCGCAATACTTCATAACCAAAGACAAGCTATACAAACGCAATCTCAACAAACTATACCTAATATGCATTTATGGAAAAGATGAGGAATGAGGATCCAATAATATTCCTTCATGTGGCTTTTCTTCTTGCAATGTTCACAAATACACACCTTCCGATCAAACCTGATTTTAGAACCCCTTTTGGCGACATTAACGTCTACCTTTGAGCCTTGTTGAGCTCTCATTTCCCTTCAAATAGACCAATAAAACTTTGTTTGCTATGTAGTTGAGCACACACCTCATCAAGTGTTGGTATATTATTAGCTCTGAGTATGTTTTGGTCAAATCATTGTAAGAATCTTTCAAGGTCAAGAGCAGCCCAAAGACCTTGTCTTGCTCATCCCTCTCGCTCAAGGTTTCTGGATCAGTTGTGCTATCAAAAACTCTACCCACATAGACCTAAATTTTCCAAAATGTTGGGTAAAAGTCCATGTCTTCTTGGCTGAGAGAGATAATTGCCTTCTTCAATTCAACGACTCTGTTCAGTGTTAGAGGTGTTGCCATACACATTTTGAAAATTATCCCAGAGATTTTAGAGATTTTACATTAGGAGTAAGCCTCTAGGATGGATGTTTCAAGAGATTTGTGGATGATAAAGGATACCATGAGGTCCTTTTGACTCCATTTCCTTAATCAACAGTCACAATCTCTCAACCATCTTCAGCCTGTGTAACATTCTTTGGATCTTTACCATTAGTCACATGGATCCATAAGCCTTGCCCACCAAGTGCAGTCTTCACCATTCTTGACCACAAAAGATAGTTTAAACCCTTTAGGATTACAGGAACCACAACAAACTTTGTTTTCTCCATCTTGGATGTTTTGGACCGCTGGGTAAAGGGTGTTTCAAGAAATTTCAAACAAGAATGAGAAGAAACTGAGAAAAGAGTGAATTGCGGAAGAAATGTAGAGTTTTATGAGATGTTAGGCTCTGATATCTTGCAAGTTTAAGTAGCTATAAAATGAAGAGTGTGAGTGAAGAACACCAAAAACAAGAGAGAAAAAAGTGTTTAGATGGTTTGTTGAATAAAGAGAGAGGAGAGATTTTTTTGGTCACGAGAGAGAATAGAGAGAGTGAAGAGGAGTTTCCTTTCTCCTTAATTCATTTCTGGTCCACATACAGTATATTTCAAGACAAAGGCCTACAGAAGAAAAAAACCAACTAACTCACTCTTTCTGAGTGAAAGGGACATGTCCTAACGCCTGGGAGCCTTAAGAGAAATATGTGATCTTTATAATTTAAAACTCTTTTAACTCTTGCATGTGATTAAACTCAACTCCAACATTCATCTGAGCTTCCTGAGGTAAAGTTAGACGACCTTGCTCATCTGCCTTGCCTTGCACTTCAAGATAGGTCAAATTAGGTCGAGTTGTATGTTTGTGTATGGACACAATTCCAATACTCGCCCAACTTGCCTATTCTTCAACCAGATTGTTCCTTATGCTTCATTCTCTTCTCTTGTTTGGTTCTTCATCTCAAAAGTGTAGGGCCCACACCACCCATGTCTGACGTTCTAAGGGGTATCTTCATCGAGCGAAAGTGAATTCTTGATTTCATAACCAGCCCCGTAAGAATCGTATAGGGCGCCAGGGTCTTTGCTCTTAGTAATGGACGCGATATGAAGACCAAAGATTTCCTTCGTAAAGTAATATCAAAAGAGCAAAGAAGTGATGTTTACAGTAGAGAGAGAGAGAGAGAGAGAGAGAGAGAGAGAGAGAGAGAGAGAGAACCTTGACGGGCTATGGTTTTCATGTTTATCTAACTCTCTGTAGTGTTTCGCTTTGGATTGTGAATGGGAGACAATAGAGGGAGAAACTTCTGTTTATAGGAAAATGGAAGGTAGTCCTAGGTTTAATTCTAATGGGTTATGTACTTAGTGGACTTTTAAAAAAAGAATTTTAGGTTTAAGGTTTTGGGATGTTATAAAAAAAGTCCACTAATATTTAGGGATTGCTAGAAAATATAAACTAGTATTCTAACTGTATTTTGAACAAATCATTATTCAAAAGCACAAAGATTTATGAATTCACGATCATTAACATTACCAACGCCTTGACTGGTAGAGCTGGTGATAAATCAATAGCAGTATGTTATAGAAGCAGTATGAAGCATAAACTACATGCTCTCATTTATGTCTTTAATAATGTGACTGATAGTGATGTGAACCTAGATGTGTTTGAATACTTTGGACAAGCTAGACGAAGTAACACTCACTTAGGTGGGCTTGTTAAGCTGAATCGGATAGACACTTACCTAGGTTAGCTGGACGAGCTGAATCAAAGTGACACTTAATTTGCTGAGCTGGAGGATCTGAATACTCAAGTTTTGCTGGACTGACACTATCATAGACGAGCTGAGCTGGACTGGCACTCACTTGGTCGAGCTGAGCGATCTGGTTCGATCTTCCAGCTAGTTCAACCATCGAGAAAATACATCCGGCCAACCTTGTTTGTAATGAGCCAAGCCTATCTCCTATCAATTCTAAAACATGTTCATGGGCCAAACTACTCAAGAAAGCTTTGGGCTTAATGGTTTTTCAAGGTATCCAACATACAATGTTGTTTGGGCCAAATGAAGAAATCAACAAGAAAATGACTAAGCTAAAGAGATATTTCAACAAAAGAGTAATGTCTTGGCCCATTCCAGAAGCATGTTATTCAATGTACAAAGACGAAGTCGTGGCTAAAGTTAAAAGTTATCAAAAAGCCAAGAGTCATTCAACAACACACTTACTTCTTGTCAAAAGTCCTAGTCTTCTTTGTTAGTTTCTAAGTCTTCTCATTTTCAGCATTCTTTCTTATTTTCTACAACATCTAAGACTACAAACAAGGGCATAAGAGCCACGAAATAAGCAGACTATTTTAATTAAAAACTTGTTTGTTTAAGAGGGAATCTCTTTGTTTCTTTGGAACTTTTGATTTCTTAGTGTGTCATATCTAAGGAGCAAACCGGTGTATCAAGGGGTTATTCCGCAAACTCGTGTATGGCCATTCTATCACCAAATGTTGCTGTTGAGTGTTTAAATAGCTTAGGTGTCGAGTTCTTATACTTCTATTTGGTTCTAAACTAAGCATCTTCCTAAGGTTCAACGCCTATCTTTGAAGGATCGTCATTAACATCAGGCCACTAGGTTTAACATACCTCTTGTTGGGTCTACAAGAGTCTAGGGAAGCTTAAGATTATCCCCATGACATCCTCAAGTGCATTCATGGACAGCAACTCGACCAAAGTTGCATCATTTAGAATAATAAATGATTCATATATAAATTATTATAAAAATTAATATATGGTATGAAATTTATTTATTTTTAAATATTATAGATATATTTGTATTTATAATTATATATATATATATATTTCTTTGTTTGTTATTAAAATAATGTATCATATTTAATTATATAAATTAAATTATATTTTAAACGTGAAATATTATTCTTTTTTAAAATTTAAAATATTTTAATTTAAAATTTATTTTTTGGATATAAACATAATTTTTGATATTATTAAATAAAGTATATTAATTATATGTAATTATTTTTATTTTTTATATATTTTATATGCAAATTTTCTACCGAAAGTTCAATATGAGAATATTGAGAGTATTTAAAAATTATTAGCATTTGCAAAATGTTTTTGTAAATTCTTTTTTCTCTAAAAAACTATTGATTAGATAATAGTGAACATGCTTCTGTTAATGTTTTACGGGTGTTTTGCAAAAGCGACTCAAAATTTCAACTCAAATGCAAAACTAACCCACCTTTTTTTGGAACTTTTATTTGCCTTATTCATCCTAAATTTTCGAGTTATCAAAAAATGTCATTGCTTTTTTTTTAAATAAGTCTTTTACTCTATCATCCTTATTTTCACCAAATATTTACAATATTGTCATTGCCATCAATCTCCCAACTACCATGAACAACCAATTTGAAGGTCTTAATGACAAAAACTAATTTTTCTCTTACTAGTCTCATTTGTTGTGCACTCAAACCACATGTCTTTCATTTTCCTTAAAAAAATCATTCAAAAAACCCAAGATTTCTATTCCAAACTTTGTAATGTTCATAGAGTAACGGATTGGGTAGCTTGAGTATTGAAGATTCTGTGTGCTCGGAGAAGCCTAAGCAAGTCATCTGACGGTCGTACAGTGAATGAAAAATCGATATTGTTTTTTAGATCTGTTCGCGAAGAGACTTCTACAGAAGTCTTATGGTCAATCTCATAGGTTAGTTTTGCAATTGACTTCTGCGTGTTTTGACTAGAATACTTCCCCAGCATCTTCTAAATTTCTTGATTACAAAAAAACAAGGAAAACGAGAAGATTTCTCTACAAGTCTTCTCGATACTAGTGTGTTTGCAATTGACCGAAATTTTTCAGATTTGACTTTTGTAGAAGACTTCCTAGAGGTCTTCCGCGAAAGACTCTAGGGAAGTCTTCTTTTCTATAACATGAAGTCTTCTCAGTGTCGCCAGAAGTATGTCTGAGTTACTTTTGCAATTGAGAATTAATAGCAAAACATTAAATATAAAAAAGAAGACTTCTCTAGAGTCTTCTCAAGTTTATTCCGGTTTCTGGTCAAACCATTGGTAACGGAGAGAAGACTTCTTAAGAGGTCTACCGCCAGAAGACTTCTAGAGAAGTTTTCTCAC
>CAJHQP010007322.1:0-32899 GCA_905132765.1 Moricandia arvensis
CGATCTAGGCCGCTTGCGACTTTTCATGAATAAACTAGGCTTTTTACTTGAAAAGGAGTTTAAGTAGATTCAGATTTTTGTTAAGCATAAAGGGAATGATACGAGTTGTCATCTCACTCCCAAGTCTTTTGCGGATCGTCCTATTTGTTGCCCGTTCTAGAAGTTTGAGAAGTTTTCGTAAGTTTCGAGAGCGCTTAGATATGGACGAAGATACATGCTTTCAGGATCTCGTATCTTTTCGATATCATGCCTTGATACGTTAGAGACTAGTGTGCTGGGTTTTGGGTAGGACCTAGGTCTAATCACGGTTTTAGGGGGTGCAATGACTACTTCGGCTTACGTTTCCCGTATCGCTTTTGACCTGATTCCGTCCTGCTTTAAAGTCCGTGATATGTTCTTGGTTTATGTGACTTGTATGGTAGGAATCGAGCATCTCTTCGAGGACAATTTTTAAGTCTCCCAAAAATTCTAACCAAAATTTTGGATTTCTTTTATAGCGCTATTACCCTCGTGTCGGGTGTTCGAGAGCTATCTCTACGAGATGGATTAGTTTGTTTAGGAAGTTAAGAGTTTGTTGTGATCAACAACAAACTTATTGGTAGATATAATCGTTTTTGAATCTTCGAGAATGATACATGTTTAAGGTCTTTATGTTATATAGTCATGGACATACTGTTTTTAAGGTGATCATTCTGTTTTGGAAAGTTTTTATGAAAAACCGGTCTCCAAGCGTTAGCGACGTCTCGCTGTGTCAAAAGGTTGAGTTTTTATTTTGTAGGCCGCATTTCGTTATTTTGTAGGCCGCATTTCGTGCTTGAAATATTTGCGGGCTTGAAGATGTTTGGTATCACAAGGTTTTTGTTTAAAACCTTATGAAAGAGAAACATTTTGGTTTGTTTCCGAGAAATTAGGACCAATGGGTCGTGTAAATTTGTCCCTGAGAATATGTTTGGTATCACAAGGTTTTTGTTTAAACCTTATGAAAGAGAAACATTTTGGTTTGTTTCCGAGAAATTAGGACCAATGGGTCGTGTAAATTTGTCCCTGAGAATATGCGACTTCCTTCACTGTGCTTTGTGAAGAGTTGGCCCCCCAAGACTTATTTCGTGTATAGTTAAGAATGCTTTGTATAGCTCTAGAAGCTTTGTTACTGTTTTTTTCTTAGGCGCCGCTTTTTACTTGTGAAACATTGTGGGTTTAGAGTAAACTGCAGAACATATTGAACTTGGTCGATTGTCGAAAAGTTTATGTTTTCCGTTAACCGTTTGGTGGTTACGACTAAGTTTCAATCATGGATTGTCGTTTTGCCGTTAAGGGATTGGATGGAGCAGTGGTTGCTCAAACATTTTGGCTCGGTCCGCATAGCCGAGGAAGTTTCTGGTCATGGATTAGACCCTGGCACGTTCGTGGTAACATTAAGGTCATGTTAGTTTAGAATTGTCCAAAAGAGGTGCCAAATTCTGGTTTGGACTTTTATCGGAAACCGTAATTGTCTGAGCGCCAAAGAGCGTTTGTCGAGATTCATGGGCCAAGATGAAGTTTTCCGTTCAAAGATGGCCAATGGTGTTAGAAAAGATTTTCCACTTTAGGTATCAGGTATACGATGAATGTTTCGTATAATGTTTCCTATAGTCGTACAAAAATTGTTTTGTTTTTGTATGATGAAGAAAAAAAATAAGATGCTCGATAAGAACCCGTGCGAGATGACTTCCTGCCCGAACGAAACCGAGAGAGATGGGAGGCAGAAGCCAGCGAGCCGGATGGCTAAAGAATGAGATCTGTAAGATCGTATTGCGAAGAGATGAGTCATATGACTTTGTTTTTAGGTATACGTAAATCGGCCAAAATACTTCTCCGTAATACTTGCTATATTTTTTTTTCCGAAAGTTTCTTCGCATAACTTGATGTGGCTATACAAAGGATGTTTCACATCAGTTGTATGAGGAGTGAATAGCATAGAATTAACTTGAGAATGTCTCTCGCAAATTACTCGTGATATTTGCGAACGAAGAATGTGTTTTCTTAATTCTCTTTTCTGAATTGAGAGTTTGTTTTTCATGACACCCGACTTTGTTTTCCCATAGGCTCTTTCGTATAAAATGTTATAGCTTTATGAAAGTATTGGTGATCGGTTTTATGAGGCATCACATTGCCTAAATGATTTTCTGTCTATTGATGCGAGAGTTTGCTTTGCCAAAAGCGTTTTCTTGATGCCGGGACAAATTTTTTTTTTAAGTATGGGAGTATAAAAGTATAGTATACGTACCTACTGCCTCCTTTTTTACGAAAGAAAACAGCTGAACCGATATTTTGAAGGGTTGTGTACGTTTTTTCTTTTGGAGATTAGGATGATCGACAATCCAGGTCGGTTTAAAGACGATACTAGGATTGTGACTTGGTGACCTTTGGGTTGATGTCTAGGAATATGTTAGTTTTAAGAAAATTTCTAGGAACGAGTCGGTTTTAAGACGACGTTCACGTTTCTAGTTCCTTCTTTCCTTAGGAAGCGAGCTCAGTGTGTGTGGCGATCGTTTCTTGGTTATCCAAGAGTTTAGATCGCTTTGCAAAATCTGCCTAAGCAGTCACAGAACTATCGAGACAGGAAAATGCCTAAGAATTAGTTCGCTAGACTATTCTCCTAGATCCTAAGTTCCCTAAAGTTCTATGGCGATATTTGAAGCCTTTTTATTTCTTAGCACCTTCCTACGAAAATTTCAAGTCTGATTTCAAAAAGCTCTAAGCCGGCCATACCTTTCTTTTCTCTAAGGTTTGGGTTTCACCTCTTCTCCGTTTTGCTTGCTCGTATCGCCTTCATCTTCTTGTGTATGTACGCTCCTTAAGAATGGTAACAATATTAGTTCTTCCTGGCCGCGTTTAGGCTCAAACCTGTCTTGCGGTTTTTATCGTAAAGTTCCAACAGTAACTCCAATCGAGACGGAACAAGAGATGTTTTGATTGAGATTCAAAGGAGAAAGCTATGATGGAATTAAGGGCGAGTAGGATGCTCAATAGGGCGAGTAGGATACTCAATAGGGTGAGTAGGACGCCCAATAGGTCGAGTTGGGGCGAGCCAAGGAGTTTAGGCGAGTCTCACTTGTTTTTGTCGTAAAATCTCAATGGAAACTCCGATTGAGATGAAACGAAAAGCGTTTCGATAAAGATTTGAAATAGAACAAAAAGGAGAAGCGCATAAGGATTGCATAACTCGCCATGAGGCGAGTTGGAGGGAATAAGTAAGACACGCCATCAGGACGAGTTGGACGGTGTACGTCAAACTTGTTTTAATCGTAAAATCTCAAGGGAAACTCAGATTGAGACGAAACGAAAAGTGTTTCGATCGGGATTCAAAGGAGAACGCAAAGCTGATCCAAAATACTGCTTGTTTAGTTAAACTCGCCTGTTCGTCGAGTTGAATGGTTCGTTTGGTCCAACTCGCCGAATGGGTTAGTTTGGATGGCTCGTTTGGTCTAACTCGCCCGTTCGGCGAGTTGGAATGGTCCAACCTGTGCGTCCAACTTGTTTTGATCGTAAAATCTCAACGGAAACTCCGATTGAGATGAAACGAAAAGCGTTTTGATCAAGACTTAAAGGAGAACAGAAAGCTGAGCCAAAACAAAAACCCTCCAAACGGGGTATTGGACAGCTCTTTTGGTCCAACTCGCCCAATGGGCGAGTTTGGACGGCTCGTTCGGTCTAACTCACCCGTTTGGCGAGTTGGACTGGTCCGATTTGAATTCAATGGTATGCTGGTGCGGTCTTTCGTAAACTTTTGAAAAAATTTCTACGAAAGTTGTATCATAAAATCCTAACTCGTTTAACTTTGCGAACGATATTCCATAAGATATAGTCAAGTTTGATTTTACGAAAGCTGTTTCAGAAACGTTGTTGAACTTTAACTTTACAAAAGTGATTTTGCAAAATGTCATGAGCTTAATTTTATGAATGTTGTTTTCGTAAAATGTTGTGGAGTTTAATTTTACGAAAGCTGCCATGTAATCGTGTTCTCGTGTTTGCTTGTATGAGAGCCGTTTTTCTGAAAAACTTACGTTTTAGCCTCTTAATCTTTGGCTGTGGTGAGCTTAATTATCAGAAGTTGACTTAATCAAAGATTTTCTCGTTTCCACAGGATCGATCCAAGGATATTTTGAGTAGGTTTTCTGAAGTAAGTTGATGTGACACTCATTGAGAATTCACTGAATATGTCGTGTAGAATTGAAGCTTGAATTTTTACGAAATCTTATGTTTCAGAAAACGTTTTTAGCAGTGAGGGATACAATCTCTCGTTTTGTTTCATTTAGTTTTCGTCAGTCGTTTAGGTTTCGATTGATTCAATAGATATCGACTTTGTTTCTTCGAAAATTGTTTGGAAGAAGTACAAAGTGGGGGTTGTGCGCCCGATTTGTTGCGCTTCATATCTCTGTGAGTAATCTAGGGTTTCTCCACAATTTCTGGATGAGCAAGTTTTATTTTTCTAAAAAGGTTTCGAGAAAGTTCTTTTGGTCGAACCCTTATGCGCTGAGATTTTTCCAACTCAGTAATGAGACCAAATTTACGAGGTTTGATAGATTTTATCGTTGCCCTTTCTGTTTAGTGAGAGAAATCGCGAACTTGTTTCAGTGCCCCGCGTGTGGCAACGAGTCACGACTAGGTTTCGATTTTCTCAAGCACTGCAGCGTTTGCATAAGCGTTGGCGATGGGAGCAGTCACTTCTGGAGTTGTTTACCAGCGTTGTTGCGAGCTGCGGTATTTTCTTTCATATTTCTTGAAATTGTATCGATCAAGCGTTTTGTTGCCATGAGTTAGAGTAATCCGACCTCCCTCCTTCTAGCGCCAAACTCTGGAAACCGAAATTCACACCGTCGATTTCCACAGATTAAGGAAAGTCTAGAAATCCTAACTTTCCCTGAGGTCTTGGATTCTCTGCGAGAGCCAACGACAAGTAATCGAATAAACACGGAAATTATGAAAAGATAAACAAAACGAATTTAGAAAACAATAGATCTTTATTTAGAATTTGCGTAAGAGTGCTCCAGAGATAAAAGCGTACATGAAGCTTGTCTGGAAATAGGGTCACAAAATCTACTACCAGAAATGAAATGCGTAATCTTCGCATTCAATGTGTATTCCTGAATAATTTCATTTTTCAATTATTCAACCATTTCATTTTACCAAGTTCAATGTTAGCCAGATTAGTCAACATTTATATGTTTCGATGCAACAACAAGATGTTATTTGTAACAAGTAGTTTTGTTGGTTGGTTAATTGGTCACATTTTATTCATGAAATGGGTTGGATTGGTATTAGTCTGGATACAGCAAAATAATTCTATTAGGTCTAATGTACTTATTAGATCTAATAAGTATAAGTTCCTTGTGTCAGAATTGAGAAATTCTATGGCTCGAATCTTTAGTATTATCTTATTTATTACCTGTGTCTACTATTTAGGCAGAATACCATCACCCATTTTTACTAAGAAACTAAAAGGAACCTCAGAAACGGGTGGGACTAAACAGGACCAAGAGGTATCCACCGAAGAAGCTCCTTTTCCTTCTCTTTTTTCGGAAGAAAGGGAGGATCTGGACAAAATCGATGAAATGGAAGAAATCGGAGTGAATGGAAAAGACAAAATTAATAAGGATGATGAATTCCACGTTCGAACATACTATAACTATAAAACAGTTTCTGAAAATCGAGATGGAAATAAAGAAAATTCTAATTTAGAATTTTTAAAAATAAAAAAAAAAGAGGATCATTTTTTATGGTTTGAAAAACCTTTTGTAACTCTAGTTTTCGATTATAAAAGATGGAATAGACCAAATCGATATATAAAAAATGATAAAATTGAAAATACTGTAAGAAATGAAATGTCACAATATTTTTTTTATACATGCCAAAGTGATGCAAAAGAACGAATATCTTTTACATATCCCCCCAACCTTTCAAGTTTTTTTGAAATGATACAAAAAAAGATCCCTTCATTTACAACAGAAAAAACACCCTCAGATCAAGTTTATACTTGTTGGAGTTTAGTCAATGAAGAAAAAAAGGAAAATTTAAAAAACGAATTTTTAAATAGAATTGAAACTTTAGATAAGAAATGGTCTATTGAAAATATACTGGAAAAAACAACTCGATTTTGTCATAACGAAACTCAAAAAGAATATTTACCTAAAATTTTTGATCCATTTTTGCATGGGATCTCTCGCGGAAGAATCAAAAAATTATCTCCGTTCCAAATCATAACCAAAACCTATAAAAAAAAGAATATAAGAGGATCTTGGATAAACAAAATTCATGGTATACTTCTGAAGATTAATTCTCAAAAATTTGAGCAAACAATAGAAAAATTGAAAAGAAAGTCTTTATCAATAGAGAAAAAACTTTCTTTTTTTTCAGAACCCCAAGAAGAAAAAATTCAGTCAGAAGAAGAAATAAAAATTTTCAAAATTTTATTTGATGTCGTTATAATTTATAATAATGATCAAGCTCTTATAAAAAATTTTATTGATTTCATGGAAATCAATAAACAAGTTCCTCGATGGTCATACAAATTAACAAGTGAGTTGGAAGAATTGGAAGGCGAAATTGAAGATAATGTACCAACCGAGCCTGGAATGCGTTCAAGAAAAGCAAAACGCGTAGTGGTTTTTACTGATTTAAAAGAACCAGAGATTTATACTAATCTCAAAGATAATCCTCTTTTGGCCGTTTTCCTGACTTAAGCGTTTTAACGATTTATCGAAAGAGCGCTTTCGAAACGACACCAATTCCGAAGAAAGTTCAAATTTCTCGTATAGTGGAGAAAGTTCAGGGTGTTTAGTTAACCTTTGTCGTATTATACGATCAATTCAACTCGTGTTCGTGTCGATTCCAACTCGCAACGTTTGGCGAGTTGGTTGACTTTGGTGGATTCAACTCTTCCGTTCGGTGGGTTGGACGATCGAGCCTTATAGTCGTTTCGTTGTTTCGATGCTTGTGGATCTGTTTTGTCCGAGGGCTAGCCAATTTCGTGAGGAAAAAGGAAGAGGATAAGGTCGAGAGAGAAGGAATAAACTAGTATTTTGGTTTAATGTGTTTTGCTTGTGTATTTGATTTAAACCAACTTTGTGTAGGATTATGATTTAAACCAAATTCTATTAGGATTAGGATAGAACTGAACCATTCTGGTTATGTTTGGGTTTTCAGTAGCTTTAGGTTGACGCTTTCTTTTCCTTTATAAGCTTGTAGCCACTTATGTTTTGACGAAGAACTTTTACCAAAGAAACCTTAAAGCGATTGCTTGTCTCATTCCAGTGTTTTCTCTGTTCAGCCTAAGAACATTGATCTTTTACAAAAGGTAGAATGATCTATCGGGATCCATCTCAAACATTACCCAGGGTTGTCCTGTGTCTAGAGAGTAGCAAAACATATTTCGAGTCTTTCCACCAACTCTAAATAGAAGATGCATCGACCAACGAGTGCTAGTAGCCTCTTAGGTCACCCTACGATCGATACCGTCCAAGTGATCCAAGCGGTAAAGATTACCCAGGGACAACCAGTCATCAAGTCCCAAGGAGGTGGAACCTTGAGTGAAGACATTCTTTTCTGTTTTCCAGCTCATTCTCGAATTCAAAAATATAAAAGTGCAAGTACTATGGGGAACACCATCATCAGGAAGTACAGACCCGTTCATGTGAATATTTTGACCATCGATACGGTATGTAAATAGTCCTGCTGTATCAGTGACACTATGATCCACATGAGTATAGATTATGGAAAGTGATATTCTTATTAGAGGCATTCTCGGTTACTACATCTCCAGTAGTTAAGTGTTGATGGTGGGACTTCGGGGAAACTGTCGAGATGATTTGCAAGTGCATAACCATCCAACAGTGCATGAACTTGTTAAGCTCCACATAAGGTAGTTGGTGCTTGTGAGTTTTGACACATTCGACATGTTGATGTGCAAAAGCGTGTTGGTGTTGAGTGAGATCGTCTCGTTCGTGTTGGTGGATGAAACTCATGGCGGCCAGTGTTTGAAATCAGAAAAATTTTGCTAGGTTTAGGAGCGTATGCTCTGATACCATATAGATTATGGAAAGTGATATTCTTATTACAGGCTTTGTACAATACTTATACACATAGAGAGTAGGGTTTTAAGAGTAAGTCTAATTACATTGAGATCCTAAACTATATATATTTACATATATATCCAATAATGAGCACCTTGGATGTGAACGCTAGAAGATTGTTTAGAAAACTCTTATTTGGGAACGAAATATATTACTTTCGAGAATTCTTTGAGGGGAGACGGTGCTTCTCGCACTGGTGGTAGCCTCACCTGGGCCTGTTGACGACAGAGGTTAAACTGTTTCTTTTCCTGGTTGTTGTGACCACAAACAGCTTAAGCAGCCCATATAAAGCTTGGCAATGATGGACACCACTATCTTCTTTTTCATTAGGCTCAACTTTCTTTTTACCTGATTGTAATATATTGAGAGGCAGAGTATTAGATGTTTTTAGGGCTAATAAGTGTTACTTAAGTTTTCTCTTTAATTTTTATACGATCAGCGAAGCACCTTCATTACCTTTTTCATCGAAAGATTAGTGTGTCGTAATTTCCTTTTACGTACTCAAAGTGTCTTCCTTATAAATCTTGCTTTCCTAGCAGAGCTTCCATTGTTGTGGTTATTAAACAGTTTTGTCTAGCGTAAACCATTGAATCAATCAAAATAACTTTAGTGTACCTGCGTCTATTTTTTCCCTTATGATTAATGCTTTCTGTGATTAAAATATGCTGAGGTATCTTTCAGATAGCCATGGACGGTGAACCATATCAACGTTAGCGTTAGAGGAATGAGCATCCATCTGGAAACAGACAAATATGGTAGTTGATACGTACATCCTTTAAAATTAATGAATATTTTAGTATGTGTGTGATGTACTTGGATTGTATAAACGGCCTGCCTCGTCGGCATTTATTGAATTGATCCGTGTTAGCTAAGGATCAAAATTTTGAAGCTTGCGTTAATATTTGGTGAGTTCATTTTTAAGGACGTACTGCGGGTATATCAAAATTTCTTAGAAATATTATTTGTCTAACCTCTTGAGTATGTTTGTCTTGGTGTTGATGTTCGTATGCGCATTTGTGTATGTCGAGCTATCCATGAAACATCATCTGTATGGAAATATCCTTGTGAGGAGGTTTTGAAATTGTTTTGGCTAGAAGTTTATAGCTCGGGGACTCACTATATCAGATGAACTCAAAGACAACTGTAGTAACAAAATTTGAAAGTGTGTTTGTTATAAGTTTCATAGGTATACAAACCTATGTTTGGGACATTGGCCACGTCGTGATCGTTAGATGATTGTTTAGTTTTGTCCTTCCCCATAGTTTTTTGGAAGATAATCTTCCTCACTGTTTTGGTTGTTATCAATCGTAAGGTTTTATAAAAACATGAAGGAAGCAAAGAGACAGATATGTCTATCATGGTGTATATAAATGCGCGTACATTGTGCTTGTTGATAATGTGAGAGTTACAGTATGAAGAAAATTTATATGATATGTGACAGTAGTATACAGTGTGTGGAGGACTTCAATTGAAGTGAGAAGATGCTACATGAATTGTAAGGCAGGTATTATACAGATTAAATATCAGATTATTCGTAGCCGAACACAACATTGCTGTTAGCCAATGACAACGGATGTGCAGCATCCTTGTCTAGGGTATATATATGCACAATGAGCACAAGATGTGTAACAACTCATACTTGTGGACCAGCTGCGCTGCAACGCATACGACCCTAACCCCTCCTCTGTGATAAATCCTGTCCTCTGGGGCCTTGCGCTCACAGATAGGTTACTTGGTTTGCGCTCTAGCGCTATCAACCATACCTCACTCTACTACTTCTCGTAGGACACTATCACAGCTGATATGAAGTCACTGTGATTAGCTTGTCCTGTGACGAGTTGTTAAAGTGAGAGCTTTTGGGTTCACAGTAGCGCTAAGCGCCACCATAACTATCTGTGAGCCGAGGCCCCAGAGCTGTTTGTCTCACAGGGGAGGTCGGTTAAGAGTCGATGACACTGACCAGCGCCAGCTGGCTCCATGGACGGATTGCTTACATAAAGTCGCGATGTGACAACCTGTCCCGCGGACCCAAGCTCACAGCGCGGCAGCGCAGCCAGTCACCGACCTAACACCTCATCGCGAGGAAACTGCCTCACATCCACCGAGGTTATGATGCGCGTTGCGTTACTGCGAACGCAAACCTCACCCTTAACAACTCTCGCTACAGACAAGCTGTCACATTGATTCAGTTCAATTTTGTGACAGCTTCTCTGTAAGAGTGTTGTTAAAGTGAGGTCTTGGGTCGAGTAACGCTAAGCGCATCAATAGCCACTTGTGAGCCGAGCTAGGGTGAATTCGGGCAGTCTGTATCACAGGGAGGTTAGGCGTCGCGTGCACTGCAGCCAGCTGAATCGTGTCGACAGGGTAGTCGTTACATAGAAGTCGACTTTTTATTTGACAACCTATCCGCAACCTCTAGGTTCACAGCGCTGCAGCGCACCGACTGTAACCCCTCACCGTGGGAGGAAACTGCCTCCACATTCACGGTAGTTATTGATGGCTTGGCGTTACTCGAACAAGATGTCACCCTTAACAGCTCTCCACAAGACAGCTCACCAATTGGCATGTAATTTTCTCCCACATTGAAAGCTAGGGCCAGTGGCACTACAGCGCTGTGACCTAGAGTCCGCAGGACAGGCGTCACAATATGTGTTACATATACTAAAACCAAGTATGTGTGTGTACGTCTGAACAGGTGACGTGGATCAAGCCATAATATGTGAAGTCATGTGTTAGCTCTTAATTATTACGTATATGCACAGTATGTGAGTTTTTAAGGTGACGCCTACATTCCAGCTTAGAATGATATAGTCCAGACACTTATATTGATAAAATTGTTACTATAAAAAAAAGTTGCAAACGAACGTTCTTCATATTTACATGCGCTTGGCTTTGGTCGTCTGAAAAATAAGTTTTACAGTCGTAAATAAAAGTAAATTTGGCAAATGATTGAAATATTGAATGTTACAACTACAGATGTATGAGCAGGCCACTATAAATAAGCAGATTATTTTCTTGTCAAATGACGAACAGAAGTGGTTTAAAAGCAGTCATATTAAATGTGACTTCATTCTTTTTTGGTTAATAGCATTTTAGAAACTTGATTCACCAGCTCATGGGACAAAAAGCTCATAGTACTAAAGATTCCGGACTAAGATAGTTTTTATAACTGATAATTAAGAACCAAGTAGAGAAGTACCAAAGTTTTCCAGTCATACTTGTTGGTAAAGCAAACCCAAAAAAATAAGCCAAAAAAAATCTCGAGAAAACAACTTAAGTGTTATTGAAAGCGCGAAAACTTTATCTTCAACTCCAATTCTCTTCAACTATGACTTGCGTGCTTTCTTCATCATGTCCGCTGCTCTCTGAGCCTGGCTACTACTACCAGTTTCCACTTTAGCAGCCACTGAGATGGCACCTGGGTGTCATCTCCATTGTCATTGTCGCATCCCTAATAAAACCAAACAAAGTCATATATATATTCATGCACATAAACTACGTAACTGGTAAATACATAAAGCTTACATTATCAACGAGTGCAGGGTGTGGCAGACGGTCACACTCACTGAGGATCCGTGAGATTGTAAAGGTTTGATGACTGGCCGTGAAATTGTATGAATTAACCCTCACCTGGAATGAATAGGTCTTACCTTCCATGTCTGTGACAAAGGGAGGCCTGATCCTCCGGGTTGACACCATCACCAGCCTCAGTGAATAATGGTTCAATGTGACTGCATGTAATAATAGCGAGCTCAAAGAAGTAATGACAGTTGATGAAAGACATACCAAAAGAGGGCCAGCTTCAAATTCCTCATATTGTACAGTTTCGTCATTACCCCATCAAAACAAACAAACAAACCTTCACTAGTTTCAACTGCAATCGACATCTCCACACGGTATCTAGCAGATATTGAACATGTATCAAATCCCAAGGTGAATATGTTCTAGGTTAGCAAGTTCAATGTAAGTGAGTATGATGCCGATAATTTAGTACATACCGGAGGACACCAACTGCGTTAGTATTGTTGCAAGACAGATGACAGCGTGCGAGTTAAGGTTTATTATAAAGCGAGCAATCTATCAAGTTAACCTTACGAACTACTCTTGCCAAAAGAGGTCTGATTGTAGTACTTAGGGATCAAATTCATAGAGAGCGAGGGCACACAATAGATTTTTTGTGTTCTAATGATTAAGCTAGGCTAACTATACATAAGAGGTTTATTGTAGGTTATAATCCGAAAAGGAAATTATCTAAATTAAGTGAACTGATTCAAATATGGAAACGATAGATCTAGGGTTTAAGACAAGTGAATTATAGTGGATAAAATGCATGGAATTGTGAAAATGCAAGGACTTTAATTAAAAAAATCCAACCCCCTCTCATATGCGAACAGAGGAGTCTATCGTCGATCGATGGCTAAGACTGAGTATCGATTGACGATCATTGGACAGGAGTTCGTTCGCTTGGTTAATTAAAGCAGCTCTCTCGTGTATCTAATAACCTAACTCAATGGAATTAATTATGGCACATAACCTACTATCGTAATTGTCCATGTCCTAAGTTTAGGTTTCTAGTTAGATACTCTAAAACACAAGAATTAAACACAATTCCAAAGAACGATATCTCTTCATCCCAGCAATCCTATTTTGGGGCTAATTCATCAATACCATAACAAACCCTACATCTATCACGAGAAATACTCAGACATAATCATAGAAATCATGATTAACTGAATAATATAATGCATAGAATAAATGTGTGTGCCATAAGTGGCATTCAAAAACAAACGGTCTGCATGATGATTAGGGGGTAAATTGTCTGACCATCCTTAAATGGCTGCCCATGTACGTTTCAGTTTGGTTGCTTACCTCCCACCATCTTGGGGTTGACACTGGTGGCAACCACAACCCATGGATCACCCCACATTCTCTCTAGTTGATTGGATATTGGCAGCCTGAGGGTCGAAAAGTCTCATTGTAATGACCCTGATGATCCATTGAATTTTTGGTCAAGAAAAATCCCGCTCGACTAGTTTGGACTTCGTCGATCAGAATTAAAAATAAAAATTGATCCGGTAAATTAATATCTCGAGGGGACTGTCTTGCGGTCAAAAGACCTTACTTTGATAGTTCTGGTGGAGCATTGATTATTATTGGTTGAGTTTTATTAAAGCTGGACGAGTTAATCCGAAAGCAGGACGAGAAACCGAAGGACGAAGAATATCTGGTCGAAAACTGTTCAAAATTATCGACCAGCTTTCTATCTATCTTACTGACTGTCTCATGCCTTTCACAAGGTGCTTGGTTGATTATTTATTTAAGAAGTTATGTGACTTGCACCATCCTGCTTGCTTACCTGCTTGCTTACCTGCTTGATCATTAAAAATCATGTGCAAATCACAAGATGCTTGCAGCTTTCTTCATGGAAGGGATAGGTGAGCTGCTTGCGCTGAAGCTGGTTGCCACATGTTCTCTCCCTAAAGCTTGGGTAAAGAGAAAAACCTGAGATGAGGCAACCCCATATGGTATAAAGTACCATCATCTCTGCTCCTAGATGACCTGTTACTGCAAGAAAAACCAGAGAAAAATTCAGAGAGAAAGAGAGAAAAATTAGAGAAAAATCTGTGAGAAAATTCATGAAAAAATCAGAGAAAATCAGAGAAGTGAAGTGAGCTTGGACGACCCTTTTCACCCTTTTGTCACATGAACCAGTGTGCTTTGGTGTGTTAAATATTTTAAGGCTTGGCGTCCTGAAGTGGACAAACACCCTTGTTCTCCAGCCTTTGATTTTATCGGTAATAACATAAGGATTTGATGAGATCAATTTTTCTTAAGGTTCAGTTCTTGTTAGGTAACCAAAACGAGTTGTTCTGTTTCCTATATTGAGCTTATATATTGTTCTTATCAAGTTAGACATGTGTTCAGGTTGAAGCTTATAGCAACCGAGTTCATTTAAACCTTGCGAAAAACCGATAAGCTTTAGCTTCTAGTTCAGAACAATTTTGTTTGGAACCACAGGACTGATTTGTTAAGCTTCTTGTCCTGGAACAGTTTTGTACACCGTTATGTTTCAGTTCATTTTTTTGGATTGAATTAGTCTCATGGAACCGTTAGCTAAACGTATATGAGCTGATTGGATTTAATCCAAACTGAATTAATTTTGTCCTGAACCGAACTGTTAGGAGCTGATTCTAATCGAACCCAACTGATCTTAGCTGAGTCTAACCATACTGATTTCTTCTTGAACTGGACTGATGAACCTTATATCCGACTGTTCTATTTTTGATTCTCTTAGTCGAAGAGATTGTAATTACCAGACAGATCATGCCTTGTCGTCCTCATTCTGTTTTGGGAGTTATCAGCAAGTGATGAACGGGTAGCTTGAGCTCGAATCCAGTCTTCCTTGGCCAATCTCATCAATTTAAAGGTAAGTCTATATAGATGACTGGTGAGTTATGAATGGTTATTGCATGATTGCATACTGAATTTGATTGATTGATAAGCTAAGTCTTTTAATCTATATTGAAATGTGAGATATTTACTCATGTAAGCACTTAAGAATTATTATGAAATATTCGCTGAGGTATATCTCCAGCCTTAGTACTTGTTCTCATATATATATATATATACATAATTAAGTATGTAAGAATAAACCATGTGAAGTAGGGCTGGGCACAAATGCTTGATACCGGCTTGTACTCGGTACTTGATTCGATTCAGTTTGAAAAACAAGTACTTGCTACGACTGAGTTGAGTAACAAGTAAGCATAATTTATTACTCGCAAATACAAGTCAAGTATCAAGTTCATTTTATTTTTAACTACTTGGCTTGTTACTTGTTATCATTTACTTATCCCATTATTTCTTATATATTACTTGGTTTATTAAATACTTTGTATATATTTCATTAGTTAATTAAATTTATGTATTGTATTTTATGAGTCGTTACAATTACTCGCTTCTTGCCTCCTGTTTGCTACTTGACCGGTACATAATCCTTAAAATCGAGTATTTGTTATGACCAAGTCATGTATCGAGTAATCTATTTAAATTACTTGCAAGTACATGACAAATATCAAATATTAAAATAACATTATTATATGGCGTTGTTTGGTTTGGTACTGATTTTGTTAATGAACAAAGATTCATTTTCCTAAAATCATGATAAAATAACTCGTTTATATTTTCATTTTTGTAAGTGAATCAAACATAAGCAATATATTTATATAAGTATCTGGGAAATTTCTCTTTCATATATATATATATTCTATTTTTGGAATTGACTAAAATACACGAAAAATAACATATTATTTATATATAATAAAGTTATTTACCTTTAAATATAATGAAATATCACATAATTTACGATTAGTTATCAAGTATTTTGTAAATAATTTACAAGTAACAAGTAATAAAATAAGATAAGTAACTTGCAAGTCCGTGAAGTTTTTTGCAAGTACTTGAAACAGCAAATACTCGTTTTAGCAACCAAAGTACATGTCCAAAATGTTATTACTCGTACAAGCCAAGCTGAGTACTAAGTATACTGAAACACCAAGTACTCAGCTTCTGCCCACCCCTGAGATTGTGAAGTCTTATTATATACTCACTCTCCCGAAAGTCCCGCATTGCCGTGAATTGGTTCTGCGATATGGAACAAGGTCACAAAGACATGATGATGGGTCACACCTTGGAGGCCGTGTAACTTCATGCAACATTATATGTTGATCTTGAAACATCTGATGGAGATGATGGTTATATTTATTTTCCCACTAGACTCGGTTAGTCTTGGTGTTTTTTCAAGGTTAAGTATATATATATATATATTATAAGTCTGAGTGAATGATGGGTGTTGTTGAGGTTATGTCTAAGATAAGATTCACATCGACGAATGATAGGCCTATATATAGTTATCTAATATATTTCCACTTCATACAAATGGAGTTCATTTCTCAGGATATTATTAGTATGTATTGGGGTGCGGGATTAGAATCACTGAGAAAAAAGTTACTCATGACTCATTTGTGATGCAGGTGACCAGTAGGCGAGAGACCTTACTCTAGGAAGGGAAGGAACAACGTTAGCCATCGATAGTTTTATTATCGTTGCATTGGCCTTTTGATATATCCTATGTATAAAGATTGTTTTCCGATAACCGCAAGGTCGACCTATAACATTTGTATAAGATGTTTTGAAAGAATAAGTATATAATGTACAAATATTTTTTTAAGTACGGGTTCCATATAGTATTAGTCCTTGTATGGGAAGAAATAACTATCGGGCATTGTTTTGACGGGTTAAAAAGCCTTGAGTGATATCTGATATGAGTGTCGATATTCTCATATTCCTAGTCCAAGTAACTCGGAAGTATTCGGGAACCTTGTTTAGGCTTTTGGGGAGCGTCGATCGTGTCATTTCCGATCATCTACGATCGGGGTTGTCACAAAGGTTGTATCAGAGCATGGTTATATGATACTAGAATGGGACTTTTTCAAATGTTTTTCACGTCAAATGAGTCGCAAGGATAACTAGGGTATGCCGGCTGGTTCCTTCATCTTAAGATATATAGTCATGGGTAGTTACCTTAAAGTTATCTTTCATAGAAGATGCACCAAGACAAGCTCAATGGGGTAGAGCGTACTAACTGATTTTATACCGTCATGCTTGAGTTTCCTACCGTCATGGTTGCGTTCACTACCATCATGCCCGGGTAGCTATCGTCTTTCTCGGGTTTCTACCGTCTTGCTCGGGTTAGCTATCGTCATGCTTGGGTTTGCTACTGTCATGCTTTGACTCATTATCGTCATGCTTAGATTTGTTACCGTCATACTCTGATTTGTTATTGTCATGCTCTCATGCGGTCCCGATCCTTCAGAGATATATGTAAAAGACTTGACACATTAATTACATTTTGGACCCGTGTGTTATCGATGTCAAAGTGGATGTTGTTTGTGATGATCAGGTTCAGAGCGATCTGGCTGCACATGATCACTCAGATGTACTTATTCTTCTGGCTTCTCAAGCCTATCGACCTTATGCTGAGATGTACAAGCACCAGACCC
Source organism: Moricandia arvensis (assembly GCA_905132765.1). Lineage (NCBI taxonomy): Eukaryota > Viridiplantae > Streptophyta > Magnoliopsida > Brassicales > Brassicaceae > Moricandia > Moricandia arvensis. The sequence continues at coordinate 17,174 of CAJHQP010007322.1, forward strand.
GTACAAGCCTGAATTGTTTTGGATTTGTTTTAAGCTTAGCGTTGGAGGAAGAGATGGTTTGATGTATTACAGATGATGGAGGCACCAGAACCATGCTATTTGCAAAGAGACATCAAAGAAGAAGTATTGGGACCACAAGATACTAAAGAAGGACTATTGAAATGGGTATTGTTCAGAGAGCTACAAGAAGGATTTGGTAGCGAGCTATATGGAGATGAATGCGATGAGTTGTTGGTCGAGAGTCAAGCATTACTCCGGAGAGGTGAGATCGAGTTGGAATCATTTCAAGAGTTCAAGAAGTAGTATTTTCTATACAAGGTATGGGACTGATTAAATATTCAGTTTATGGAGTTGGTACATTGATATGTTTTTCGCAGGAGGTTGAGGTTGAGTTTAATCATATACAACAATTCAGTACTGAGATATGTGGTCGAGTGAATTTGATTCATCGATTATAATTTTGAGGATAAGCCAAAGATCATAAGGAGAATCTTTGGGAACTTATCCAAGTATTTTCTGAGTAGAAAACACCATGGAGTTCCAGACTTTCAAGGAGATATTAGAGCTTGACATGAATATGAAAGAGGCTATTGCCAAGGAAGTTCACCAATTTACACAGACCGTTTAATATTCAACTGGTTGCAGATTGAAGGTCAGTTTCAAGCAGTGGGTTAAGTCTCTGGGATGATTTTGAGTGTACATTTCAGCATATCAAGATCGAGGACCCTAATTTAATTGTGATTGTGACTAGCCATGACATAATGGTCATAATTTTCCAGGTGTGGGAAAGTCTGAATCATTTACTTCACTCACGCTCTAGTGGTTCTTGTGAAGAGTAAGGATTTTAGGTTACCCTTCCTCATGAAGTTACCTAATTTTGTTACCTATACCAATGGTACAACTTATAAACTTGTTCGCTTTCCTTTAACGCTAGTCCACATCCAGTGTTAGGCTAATTGGGTACACCAACACTTTATAGTTGCATGGACCGTCATAACCCTAAAAGGTCCAATCACAAGTTTGCTTCTTATCGCATTGTGTGTTGTTGTGTATTTCCAAAATATATGGATGAGTAAATGTGTGATCAAGGTGTCGTAAGAGACCTAGTCTATGGACGAAATCTTTGCGCCTATATTGTGGTTCAATTTGGGGACAACACAAAGTTGTAGTTCCGAGTAGTGTCATAGTTATAGGGAGGATTCACTTTGGTGAATTCAAGTATATTGTTCTTATGCTTGGAAGTACTGGCTACCATTTAGGATATGGCATGCTTTCCCTGTTCCTTAATACTTTTGTTAGAGCGGTATGTTTCTAACTAGAGTGAGATTGGCTATCTAGTTACCGAGCTCAATTAGGATTATGGTGAGGAAAAAAGTCTTGGACGAACACCATTCACCATTGTCCTAGAATGGTATTCTACACAGTGTTGGAGCATCGTTTGTATCAGTCTGGAGATTTGACAACCTTTTGGGAAAAGGTGAAGTGGTGTATTCCATTATCCTGATCATTGTGAAAGTAGAAGATAAAAAGGAGTAGAGTACAGAGGACAGTCCGATAATCAGAGAAAACGAAGATATATTCGAAGTGCTGGAAGGATTATCGACATCTAGAAGTAACCCATTCAATATTCTTGTTGAACCTGGATTCACTGCAATACCTTAGGCATCTCACCAAGTAACTCTAGCCTAGTTCAAGTAGCAGTTAGAAGATTTGTTTGGAGAAAGGCTTGGTTCGACCTAGTTTTTTTTGCGGTGGGAAGCACCATTGTCAGTGGTAAGAAATAATGATTAAATTTTGTGGTTATGCTTAACTATAATTGACGTGACCTTCAGGGTCGAGTATAAACATTTTAGGATTGACGGGTTTGTAATATCTGTTGCAAGGTGCAATTGGTTTGCAAGGACATTTGATGGACACTTCAACCTGTAGTTAATGCTACTGCTGGAAAATTGGAAGTTTGATCCGTTAGTCAGCAAGTTGGAACAAGGATCTGTTGGAGATTTAGAAAAGAACTTGTTGCTATTGAAGAATTTCCTTTTTTCGGTTGCTATTACCGGTAAGTTGACATTTCATTGGATTGGTCAGAAGTTTCTTCAAGAGTTGACACCCATGTCAACCCTTGTGTTGCCTTGGAATGAAGTATAAAGAGTAAAGAAGAACGCAATCAGTTAGAGGAAGTCTCTATGTCTACGCATATTTAGCTTTGCATGAGCATAACCTGCCATATATTGTTTCATGGACGCATTGTGTAGTAACCCGCCTAAAGGGATAAAATCTTCGAGATCGATAAAGTTGGAATTTGGAGCCAAGCTTTTGGGAATCAAATTTTGATGAAGAATGTTGAGTTTGGTCATATAAAACTTAACATGGTTCAGAGAAAATGGAAGAGTGGTCGAGCATCAACCTGGCGTTGAGTCGCGGGCGATTAAGATCGATCGGGAAAGTTTGAAGTACGAGATGGTCGAAGAATGGATCGTGATTCAACCATGAGTCAAAATGCCCCAGATTTATCAGACGATTATTTTGGAAGCATAACATTTTTTGAAGCACGACGTTTCGGAAGCACGACGTTTCAGAAGCACGACGTTTCCGAAGCTCGACATTTCTTAGGCACGAAGTTTCCACGAAACTTCGTAATATATTATTTTTGGAGAAAGAAAATAAATCAGAAGCAGGACGGGAATCAAGAAGGACGGGAAGCAAGCATGACGGAAAGTAAGCACAACGGGATCGTAGTACGACGGGAAAACCCGAAATCGGGCAAAACCCTAATTTCGGTATTATGGAATTTTTTGGGGAAGCCGGAGGCTCGGGAAATATTTTTCATCAAGGTCCGGATTCCTTTGGAATTTATTAAAAATATTCAGAGCATCATAACGGGAGCGGAAAAATATTCGGGATTGATCGCGGGTCGAAAATATGCCGGAAGGGTCGAAATCGGGCGAATGGACGAGAAGCACGAGGTGGCTCGTGCATGGGATCAGGAAGTGCTGTCAACCATCTAACCATCTGAATATCAACACAAGGAGGAGGTGTCGCCGTGAATGGAAGCCTGAAATGTAGCTTGACATGTCGTAGCAGGAGGTGTCGTCCGTGCATGGAACGAAGCATGCGGCCAACCATGTGGAACTGGTGTGGCGCCCTGCATGAGTTTCAGTCATGAAGACTGACATCTGGGAGGAATGGTGGCGCCCTGCATGAGTCCTGAGCATGCTGAGAGACATGTGTAGCACGAGGTGCCGCCACACATGCGTCCGGAGCCATGCGGAGCGACACACGCGCTGCCACCAACCTGAATCTGATTGGTTGCTGCTTCCTATAAATAACCCACGACCCCAGCTCATTTCATTCATCCAGACCTGTCCAAAGAAAGTTAAAAACGTGTGTAGAGAGAGAGAGAGAGAGAGAGAGAGCAAGAAAATGGTCGAGTTAAGAGTATGGTCGATTCTAAAGACCGATACTTCACCGAGAAGGCAAGTTCTGTCCAATTGACCTTTCTCTACGATTATGAAGTGGAAACTCTGTACAAATCATTCCATCCAAGCCAGTCATATTCTATGATGACCAAGAGGAGGTTCTGTCCAAGATCAGGTTAGTTCCACGAGTTCAAATCAGTCTAAGTTCTGAAGCCGATGTTCTGCCCGAAAGTCCGAAGAACTGTCCAGAAGCTAAAGAAAGTTCTGTCCGAGTCCAGATCAATCCAGACAAGTGTAAGGGGAGGTTCTGTCCAAGTCAAGATCAGTCCAGTTCTGTCCATTGAAGACGTTCATCTCGGGTTTTGGCCAAGTCCTCTCCGATCAACCAGCTGCTTATCGGCATAGAACACTGTGAGTTGGCTTGCTTGAATTCCACTTGGAATTTAGGGTAGTTTTGTGAGTTGGTTTTGTTTGAGTTCCGCTTGGAACTTAGGTTAGTTATGTGTTATGCTTTAGTTCCACTTGGAACTTAGGATAGATCGAGTTGCATATAGAGTAGAATGTTCACGTTATTTCATGATAGAGTTCTTAGGGTTATTTTAATGAACCCAACTCAGTTTAGCACGGGCTAAGCTGAGATGAAATGGAATAAGACTGAGTTAATAACCTGACTAGAACTAGGAATAGGATGCATCATGTTTCTACTCTTGCTTGTTGATATGGTTTAGTGCAGGTTCCCGTTATCTTTAATGCTAGTTTCGTAGCAGGAGGCCAAACTATCTGGGTAACGGTTTGGTTGAATTGATTGCTTGTTAGATTAGTTAAATGCTTTCTTGTTTGATTAATCTTGTTTATTGAGGTTAGTTAGCTCTTGGTAAGGGAGTGACTAACTGGTTGCGTTGTTTATTTATGATATTGTTGTTAGTATTTTATATGGTAGTACTAAGGGTCTTAGGCCATATAGGTCGGACTACTAGTACTATTCGTTAGTGTTATAGAATCGAGTCTAGGATCTGGAACTTTAGCCTTAGGTTAGGTTCTTGATTTTTCTTTGTGTTGAGTGTGTGTCGACAACATGTGCGTAACCCGCCATGCTAGGCATGTTTAGGGGTGATTAGTGTTTCCTCGACTCGTATTCAGTGGGTTCAAGGAAACCCCTTATTCGCTGGATTGGGAAGACTCAGAGAGACGGGATCATGGCCTAGGCTGAGTGTTACACGACGGTGTAATGTCCGACAGTGACCCGAATGACTGTGGGCTGTCGCGCGGTGACCCGAATGACTGTGGGCCGTGGTCGGTTGAAAGTTCCTTTTGCTAGCCTCTGTGGTAGGGAGTAGGATATTGTCGATGTAGAGGAGGAACACGAAGTCACAGGGCCCATGTTAGAGTTTCGAGTTAGAGTCTCGTGTTTAGTAAAGGGTTATGGAACCGTAGAGTAAGTGTAGCACTGATATACGGTGTTACGAGCTAGATAGAGTCGTAGTTAGTACCTTATTATTGTGATATTGGTGATTGATTTCCTTGCAGGTTTCTACATTGAGATCTAATTCTGGGTTAGGTACCGGATTAGGCTTGGTGTCTCTTTTGTTAGTACAGACCCAAAGTTGGCTGTTATATTGTTTGGGCGATTGCTTGTGAAGGGTGGTGGATATTAAAAGCTATGCGGTATCATTGGTTGGCCGATATGTTCTTGTCTGATTGTTGGTCGACCGATTAATGATACTTGTATAGTCTAAGTGTCTAACACTACATGAGTACTGACCTCAAGAGTATATATGGTTAACTAGGGATTGTTTGTTTAGTCTTAGCTTTGTTTGCATGCTAGGGCTAGATTGATTGTTATTTTGGGTTGTCCGGGTTAGTTTATAGGTTGCAGGTAGAGGCCGCCAGCTCACTGAGTAACATTAGGTTACTCACCAACTCTGTTGTCCTTTTGCAGGTAGCTTTAGTAAGGATGATCGGATAGCTTGGTGCTGGACGTTAGGACGCCGGAGTAGATTTTCATGCCTTTTGTAAACGGTATTTTTATTTGTGTTTAGTTGACTCGATTTGGCATTAGGTCGGGCCAGTCTTGAACTATTTCAGTGTATGAATATTTCATGAATCAATAAAGTAATTGTTTTATATGCGCATCATGAGTACTCTGATATTTGACTAGTCCGATCTAACACAACGTTAGGTCTTGGTACGGGTTGAAAAGCCTTAGGCCTTGATCTAACGGAACCATTAACTCTTGGTACGGGTTGCAAAGCTTAAGCCTTGAGTTAGCGGGGCGAGTTAGTGGATGAACTGGTCTACGTCGCGGAGTAAGTTCTAGGACTCTGATCGGATCGTCCCTAGCCCATCACATAGCGCTTCCGGACCATGGTGGCTGGGTTGGACGGTCAGTCATGTTCTTGTTTGATTGTTGGCTGGCTGGTTGGCTCATTTCTAACCCTGGGTATTGGTTGGTCTATCGGTCATGTTCTTGTTTGATTGTTGGCCGGTGGATCGACCATATGTCTAGGACAGTTCGGGGGTGTTACACATTGTATGTTGGTTAGATGAATGCGTATGCAAGAAAACTGTGTAATCATTTATGCATCACGAGAGCTAAAGAAGCATAAGGTAAATTATCCAATGCACGAGCTGGAGGTTTTAGCAGTTTTGTTTGTACATCAAATTTGGCAGTCATTTTATTATCGAGAAAGAATGCAAGTGTTCACTGATCAAAGAAGCCCTAAGAAAAGAAAATGGAGGTTCTTATGCTTTTAGGAGGGGGAAATTGGTGTCAATATTGAAAAGGAACTCAATAATCATAAATAAGAATCTGGGAATGATTAATTTGACTGCCTTATCCGGGGAGAATGGAATGTCCCCAAGATTTCGAGTAGTCAACCAAGATGGCTTGATCATTTATATCGGCTAATAGCAGTTGAAGATGAGAACTTAGATAATCCTGGTAGGAACTAAATAAAGAGAATTTTGGAGAATTGTATGAGAACAGTGTTAAGTACAACTTCAGTAAGTGGATACATGAGAAAGGAACGAAAATCCCTACCTGAAGTTAAGCATGATAATTAAAAATAGATGTGAAGTGAACCTCAAGAAAGACTGATGAACACAAGAAAAGAGTATGAGCACGAACCATGGAGGAATGCCAAGACAGTTAGGATATTATGGATATGTTTGGTACTAAAAGTATAAAGTGTAATACAAGAGTACTTAGTTGGTGAATCAAGGTATATTGATGGCTACGTTGGATTCGGAGTTGTTGGACAGAAGAAAAAAATCAGAAACCATTAGAGCCAGACTTAGATATGGGAAACATCAAAGAGACTAGAGTGGTTCTAAAGATTATGAAGATGGCCTCTGATAGATCAGAAGTATACTAAAGATTATATAGAGAATTAACCTTGGAATGGGTGTGTGTATGTGTGTATTTCAGAGTAGCACCCTTGGTTTAGATCATGTTAGCGTGATTGATCGTGCAAGTTCTTGTTTGATTGTTGCACGGTTAATCAAGTTGACATTAACCAGACCCGAGATGTTTATCTTCACGTATGGCACATCACCTTATGTTCCACAATCCATGATACTGAGATGAGAGAAAGGCATATAGCGAGGCAGAAAGAAGAATTTCAGAAATTCAAGTATACAGTAATATAGGCTGCTAGAAGAAGTATGCATACCGCAGTTGACGAGAGTTGCATTGTGATAACGAATTTGGTTCTTCTTGGAAGTGGCTTCACAGATCGTTTGGAAATTTTGGAATTCAGTAATCTAATATTTTGATTTGTACCAAGTGGTTATCAAAGTTAGAAAGCTTCTTTCAGTTATGCAGTTTGTAATGCATGAGTCGATGTTGTGCAAGCATATATTAGATTCTAGTATGGTAGAACCGCTAAACCAGAGAACTTACAATCCAGTCTCTTTATCTTAAGGTCCTTTGCAGATAGGTGGCATAGTGTAAAAATATTAGAGAACTGAGAAATTTCAAGGTTTAAATATTTTGGGAAAGCAATAGAGAGTTGTTTTAACATGGGAAGACTGAAATAAGTACCAGGCCAGTTATTCATAACTCTTTGGCATCGACTCCAGTGTTCAGAATAGTGTGTACAGCTATGTTATGAGAATTCAGGGACAAGTTCTTTTGAGGGAATAAGAATGTAATAACCCTCAAGATCCATTGAATTTTGGTCGAGAAAAATTCCTCTCGACCAGTTTGGAGTTGGTCGATCAGAATTAATAATAAAATCGACACGGTAAATTAATGTCTCGACGTGACTGTCTTGTGGTCCAAATACCTTCCCTTGATAGTTCTAGTGGAGAATTAATTATTTTTGGTCAAGTTTTATTAAAACTGGACAACTTTATCCGAAAGCAGGACAAGAACCGAATGACGAAGAACATCCGGTCGAAAAATGTTCTGAATTATCGACCGTCTTTCTATCTATCTTACTGACTGACAGGAGGGTTTTTATATATTTCAATGCAAACTCTATCAAATTAACCCTACGAACTACTCTTGCCAAGAGAGGTCAAATTGTAGTATTTGGGGATCCAATCTGTAGGGAGCGTGGGCATACAATAGACTATAGATGTTTAGATTAAGCTACGCAAACAATTTATTAAAGAAGTAATAGTAGACAAGTAAGAAGGTGATCGGTTTGATAACAATAAGATGAAATAGCTAGTCTAGGGATTTATCAATCAATGGATTCAAAACAAAAATTAAGAATGCTAAGGGTTTTATAGATCAAATTCTAGAACTCAAATTCAATAAGAAAGTAATCCAGCTCTCGCATGCAACTACAAATTAGATGCCTAAGTTCTATGTTCCAGCTCTTGCATGCAAACAAGGATCAAGCGTCGATCGATACCAATGCTTCGGTATCGATCAATGCTACCTCATACAAAATTAACACACATATCAATAATGTTCAACTAGATCTAGACCAACTCTCGTATACGCCTAGATATCTAATCCACACATCGGTTCTGTTAATTAATTGCACTCTCATGCCTCTCAATTGTCTTATGATTCTAGTTCAAGTAATCAGTCACACTCTCGTCCTATTCCACTACTGTAGATCGTATTATTACAAGCCACTCTGGTGTAGAGATTATAGAAAATCTAGTAATTTTATGACTATCAGTTTGACATTAAGAACATGAAATCCCTAAACCTAACAAGATGATTTCTCAGATATGGAAGCAATAACATAATTCATAGTCTGAATAAATACTAGATAGAAATCAAATAAATACCAAAGGGCTTCCATGAGAACTCTGAAGGAGTTTCTCGCTTCTCTCCTACACTTAAGAAAATCAATAAAATAAATCTTAATAAAATAAAGCTTAGCCGTCAACAATGGCTTAGAAAACTATATAAATTAGGTCTAAACTCGTCCAGGGGTATTATGGTAAATTGTGGTGGCTTATGGGCTTAAGTCGGCCATAAAAAGTCTTCTGGGATCACCATTGATTGAAACCAAGGTTGGGCATCGACATTCATTCATCTTCTCGATAGGTTCCTCTCGCGAGGTGGACAGACCACTTTTTAGTAAATTGGGCATAAATTTAGATCTAACCGCCGATGGACCTCAAACCTGTTTTTCCAAATATGAGCACAATCTCACCGTGAGAAGATCTCCATCCGTAGAGAAACCTCTAACGCATCTGCGTAATTCTGCATCTCAAACAGCTCCAGAATAACCAAAGTACTCTAGAATATACGTGAACCTCAAAATACTCTTAAACATACTCCAAACATATATAATAGACTCTAAATAGGTCTGATATCATGGCACAATAGTGGTAAATATCAGGCCCTATCAACTCTTCCAGATTTAACCTTTTGTTTGTCCTCAAGGCAAACAAAGCATGTGAAAGAAGTTTTAAAAAGCGGAGACTCACATAATGTCTTAAGTATAACTATCACCCAACTTTATTGCAACCACATCCTATTAATTTAATCACATCGAAATTTTATATACCATATCCTAGAATAGAAACCAGATCTATTTTACAAACAACTTAACAAATACTAGTCTGACTCACCCCTCTACTGATTTCATTTCTTTGCAAAAATAAAAGTGCAGGTTTTACCTTGGGAGTATCGATCAAAGGACACATGGACTCTTACCTCTGCATGTATCTGAACAACCAGGCACAAAGTCTTTTATGATTCCTTTCTTCCCCTTTTCTCTCTTCTCTAGATCTTTTTAGATCTCAACTTAATGGACAATGATGCTGATACAGTCCATCTTGCCATCTCATTTTTGATTTTTTTTTCTTCTTTTCTTTTCTTTTATTTTTTCTTTTGTTTTTTGGGTAAAGTTGTAGACGGATAGTGGGGTCATCGGTAATGTACCTACCCGTCACTTACAACAATGTGCGATCGTTCCTCTGAATTAGAATAATGGGATCATCGGTATTGTACCTACCCCTTTCCATATCGGGAAGTCATCTTAATCTTTTAAGTTTTTAGGTAGATGCTGAAGAGAGAGAGAGAGAAGGGAACCAAAGGTGCAATGACTTGTATCTACAGACTTGTAGAAGTAATCTGACCAAGTGTATACCAAGCCCCAAAGCAAGCAAATAATGTAAGGATTAGTGTTGGAAATCAGCTTTGGTTCCTTCAAACTTTCAAAGCAAGTGTTATATAGTGGCAAGATGATCCACTTTGGTATCTCTAGTAATCTCTGCAAACAACCTTCTAAGAATGGTGGCAAAGTGTGGTTAGTCAATAATAAATCTTCATCATAGTCCCCTTCTTGACTCAGTAAAACTTTTTGAAAACTTATATATATATATAGCAAATAAATCTCAAATAAATCAAATAGCATTGGCGAACCTCCTCAGACTTAAATTACATTGTCTCTAGTGTAATTCATCCCAAATTGGTTAGGAAAAATCAAACCATAAATAAATAGCTTAAGAGAGAAACTCGATACCAGACTTTGTAAAAGATTCTCGATCGATGTCACGAAGTTGATGGCGACCGATGGTCATGTTCCATGGTCGACCGATGTTGATTCTTCAAAATCGATCGATGGTGCATCTGTAAGATTGGAGTTCTGATTCAGTTCGATGAGATTGGGAGACTTGCTCCAAAACAATTCCCAATGTCCAATGTGTTCAGCTTCATCACCCTTTTTGTGAAAGCCTCTATAGACTCTTCTCCGTTGTTATCATCTCAGCACTAAGGAGTGCTCGAAGCTCTGAAAATGGCTGTGAGAAACATCTGATGTGCACTCTGTACTTCCTGACACACATATGAGAAGGGGGGAATCAATGATAACTGAGGACCGTCCTTGGTTCCTTTCCTCTTCTTCCAATTCCTCTTCTTCTTTTCCCTAGACTTGTCTTGTCTCGTGGTGCTCCATCAAAAATATTTCGACACACTTCAAACAAATTCTTCTCCAATACGAGATGGGTGTCGATCAACACTCTAGTGTTGTGGTCGATCGATGCTCCAATGGTGGCGTCGATCGATTGACCAATGATGGTGTGATCGATGCTGCGATTGATAGTCCTTGGTCAACGTACCTTCATACTTCAATACTCTCTGAGAAACAATTGTATGCTGAATATCATCAAATACCTATAATGTAGGGATCCATATGCACACTTCCATCTGGTGGAATAAAAAATTCAACCTCAAAAACAGTTCTGGAATCACAAACTTCACAGGGTCATGTACCACCTTCGTTCTTTTGTGAAAACCAGCAAGCTTCTTCTGTGCAGATAGGTGGTCGTAGATGTTTAGGGAAAGCAAGATGTGAGGTCTCAGACTTCTGCATTCTCTCCTCAACTGGTTACAGCTCAACTGTGTAACCTGGTGCGTCCAATAATAAGTGTTGATCCATATCAGCTGTGTCATCTCGATCGATGCAGTGGGGTGGGTGTAGATCCGATGCTAGTTTTTGTTGAAGTTTCCATATCTATTCTCGAAGTATGCTGATCTTCATAAAGCTTCTGCTCTTGTTCTGATGCATATCTTCAAACCATTCTTCTAGCTCCATATCAGCTTTCCTACTCAAATCCAAATCCCCAAATTGTTCTTTATCCTTTGGCTCCAAGAGATCTCCCATGGTGATTTTTCTTTCTACATCCCTAGCATGATAACAACTTGATACATCGGTGCTCTCTAGTGTCGAGTCTGCAATGTCCTGAAGATAACTCTATCTTTCGTGGATGTCGAGTGGTGTCGACCAACAACCGGGGTTAGTGTCGATCGATGTTGAGGTCATGGGTATCGATCGATGATAAGGTTGGATCAACTAATATCAACTTCATCTGATCTTCTTGGCTCTCCCAAATACATGATGTCCAACATCCTCTACCACAATCTAATCATAGATTCCATCTCAATCTCTAGATTTGCTGGAGCATCATAGAGAAATTTGTTGAGGAAGGCGTATCTGATGTCATTCTAGGTGGTAACGAACCTTGGCGGTAGCTTCTTGAACAGTGAGTTACATCTCCAGCAAGGGTGTATGGGAAGAGTTCGCAGAAGTAGTGGTCTTGAGGGACTCCATTGAATATATATGATACCATTTCCTTAAATATGTTTATATGATCCATTGGTTGCTCGTGAGAAAATCCATGAACGGGATGCTGCTCCATAGCTGTGATATATTTATGTTTCAGCTGAAAGTCATTCCTCTCAGAAACACTAATCAACTGTCCTGCACTATTGCAAGCTCGACCTTCGTTATCTCTTAGGATCCTATTCTCACCAGCTTCAAGTATGAGCATTCCAACATTATTTGTCTTCCTGCAAGTAGTATCGATCGACGGCGAAGTGTGGGTGTCGATTAATGTCATGATGTTAGTATCGGTCGACGGTAAAATATTGGTGTCGATTGATTCTCACTACTCTTTGCTAGCGATCACTACTTGGAGGGTGTCGACTTCCCTCGTAGACTTATGGATCGTGCGCGAGTCAGCAGGTTCCTTTTTGAAGAACCCAAAATCCTCTCCTCATTGCTCCCAAGTACTAATATATATGTACCTGAAACACAAGAAAAATATTTATGTAAGTAAACTAATATAGAAAAAATACTTAGACTAAATCAAACAAATTGAGTCTAATGTCGAATCCTTGCTACCCGGCAATGATGCCAACACTACAAGAAATATGGATATTGTTAGCGCGAGTTTTATGCTATGGTAGATGTAATGATAGCGAATTCATAAATGCTATGTATGCGGCAGCCATCATAAGTACCCCCTTTAAGATAGCGTTTTTGTAATTCTACGAAATGTGAGTATTTCATAGCAAAATGTACTATTAATGAAACTATGAAACGATTTATTTCCGTTACAAATTGATTACGATACATATTTCGTGCCATGATAGAGCCTTCTACAATAGCAATCGCATATTTGATTATCTCTTTTGATAAGTTCTATACTAAATATAATTATAGCATTTCAGTTGTAATGATAGTTCAAATCGTATGATATTTAAATAATTATCTGTGACTATAGCTGTTTTTTTTTGCTATTGATACTTTGTATGAAAGGTATTATATGGTAGTTTTCTGTTAATTGCTTCCATAATAGATACATCAAAGACAACAACAACATTCATATTAAAAGTTTCAACTACATAAGTCATTACAGAAGGAAGATACCATATCCAGTTTCAGAACACAAAACATAGTCATAAGCAAGTTTCTAAACACATAACATAGTCATAAGCATAGGCTTAAAAGAAAAGGTACATCTTCTTGTTCATTACCTAGCTTGAAATTAGCTAAGTCAGACCAAAGTTCTTCATCCTCATCCCCCTGCTGCAGGCTGCATCAATAAAACTCCCATCAGATACGCAATTACTTTCGCATCTTTAAAACATAAGGCACAACACTTACATCATCTTAATAGATGATTAATTTATCAATTGGCCATGCAATTGATGAACCATGTGTATCCTTCAAAAACTCGATCTCATCTGACTTCCTCCACACTTCGGCATCATCTAAGACCACTACATCAACCCACACTCTAGCTGCATCCTGACCCAACCGTACAAAGTGAACCATTTGGTAAGGGTCAGTTGAATGCACACGTCCTTCAGCAACAACTTGTTTCCTTCCACCAATTTCCATGAGTTTCTACTAGTTATTTGCTTGTATTGGTTTAGACCGATGATTAAGCTGACATGTTTACAATACACACTAATTCAAACCCAAAGATTAATAAACCTATAGATGATTGAAACAGGCCAAATATTTACCTGATTAGTTGTTGGAGACTTTTGAGGAGGAGATGATGTTTTTGCTCCTGATTTTGCAACTTTATTACCACTTCTTCTTGGAGACTTAGGACCTACAGCCTTAGTACCTTTATTTCCTGTTTCTCTTGCGGTTCCTGCTGAAGACGCAATGTTAGGAGTTGGAGATTGTTGTGTTGTCCCTCCTGGTGGGTTCTCAAAACAACTTTGCGAACAGGCCATGGTATAAAGGAGTGTAAGCAGTCCTCAAGGTATGAAAGCTCCATCGTATGCCTCCATAAATACGTCCCTTGTTCAAGTACCACATCGAGAAATACTTTAACTGCTTTGGGTTCGAGAGTAATTCATTAACCAGTGCCTTTGCTTCTTGTGTCCTACCAACGGCCTTCAGAAACAACTACATCATCATCAGACAAATTCCAGTAGCTTGCATTTGTTGAGAGAATTTGTTCCCGAGCCTTATCAAACATGTTAAGATACAACTCATGAAAGGAAATACATCATTACCTTATCTATAATCTTAATGCAATCGAAAAACCTATACCAATGGTGCAATATCTTCTGGTAGAAACCCCAAGCCTAGTTCAACACATTTATGCTTAGGCCATGCAATAACATGACCAAGAGTTTCCTGAATTGTACGCATGTTACTCGTAGGCCTCCATAGAAATGTTGCACGCTCAGTAGCAGCATCAACCATTACTTTAACATCCTTAGGGCCTAATCTACTGTCATTCACTATATCATTTGGGTCAGAAGAAAGGATACTGCCCTCACCAACGTTCCCATCTTCATCAGCCCAATCAATAAGAAGACACCTCTTCTGTAATCTCTTGTTCACACTCTGAAAAATAGTAATGATGGCAAATGTTATAGTGTACACTAGAAAGCCTTACATTCATCTTATATACATGACTTACTCTCACAGCCGAGTTTTCACCTAAGATAATGTTGTCATGAATCAAACAAGAAATCAAAAGAAGCTACAACTATAACCCACAGAACTCGATTCGATTTGTTCTCATTTCGACGGAGATGTCAAACTGTGAATGAACTATACCTGCGAGATGGAGAAGCAGAGTCGAATCGAAGAGATTGGTGACAAGGAGAAACGGCGGAGAATATTTCGGCCGGTGGAGCTCAATTTCAGAGGTGGAGATCGATTTTAGGGTTTAGTAGAGAAAGGGGAAAACTAGGAGAAAAGGCTAAATTTGACCAAAATTTTAACTAATTGTCACGGAAAGCTAAATTTAGTTTCCCGCTTAGTTAAAATTTATTATTTCGTTCATGCAATGCTATTGAATACTAACGAAAATTTTAACCCATCTATGATAGCAGTTACGTAGAACGAGCTATAACAATGTGCTATCAATGACTAGTTCTTTTGTAGTGCAAAATTTGATGTAGTTTTTAATTATGCATTCTCAAATTAACCCTATAAGATACATTTACTCTCTCAAATAAGAGGTTTAATTATAGTACTTAGGGATCGAATCCACAGGGAGCGTGGGCACACAGTAGACTATAAATTTTTAAGTTAAGCTAGGAAAACAATTTGTTAAAGAAGTAAAAGTAGACAAGTAAGCATGTGATTTGTTTGATAACAATAAGATGATAGCTAGGTCTAGGGATTTATCAATCAATGGTTTCAAAACACAAATCTAGGATGCTAAAGTTTTTATATATCAAATTCTAGAACTTGAATTTAATAAGCAAGTAATCCAGCTCTCGAATGCAATTACAAATCAGATGCCTAAGAGCATGTCCATCAGTAAGAACCCCTCAGGGGTTCTTAATATTTTTTTTTCTTTTTTGTATTATTTTCTTTTTAAAAAAATAAAAATGAACCAATCATGGACCGCCACGTGTCAGTGGGGTCCACGAAACAGTGCAAGAACTGGTTCTTAATTAGGGGTTTTTAAAAAACGGATTCTTAGGGAAAGTGGTGGGACCCCACCATTTTTTGGGTTAAGAAGCCTCTAAGAACCGCTTGATGGAGGTGGTCTAAGTTCTATGTTCCAGCTCTCGCATACAAACAAGGATCGAGCGTCGATCAATACCGATGCTTGGGTATTGATATAGTGT